>CAWUFW010028147.1:0-23202 GCA_963921515.1 Calotriton arnoldi | reverse complement strand
TTGCCTCACCCAATCTATGTTGCTATGGGACACAAGCACTACTATGCCACTGATGTGTTTGTTGTTGTGTGACCAGGAATCATCCAGGCAGTTTGGCTTTGGCAGCTTTTACCATGACTACACTTCCCTTTTGGTCACTGTGGTGAAGGGGCTTTAGGCCCCATTGCCACACTGTTCAAAATGTGCATCAGCTATGGACCCCACACTTACCTTTTGGTCACTGTGGTGATGGGGCTTTGGGCCCCATTGCCACACTGTTCAAAATGTGCATCAGCTATGGACCCCACACTTACCTTTTGGTCACTGTGGTGATGGGGCTTTGGGCACCATTGCCACACTGTTCAAAATGTGCATCAGCTATGGACCCCACACTTCCCTTTTGGTCACTGTGGTGATGGGGCTTTGGGCACCATTGCCACACTGTTCAAAATGTGCATCAGCTATGGACCCCACACTTACCTTTTGGTCACTGTGGTGATGGGGCTTTAGGCCCCATTGCCACACTGTTCAAAATGTGCATCAGCTATGGACCCCACACTTACCTTTTGGTCACTGTGGTGATGGGGTGTTCGACCCCATTGCCACAGTGGCCATGGTCGGCTTGCATTGTGGAGGCCACACACATATGTGTGACACATGTGATAGGGGGTCACACTGTATGTTCAATGTCATGTTCAGTGTTGTAGGCATTTGACACAGACTACACACGCTTGTCATGGTGTTGGGGGGGATGTAATTTTCATACCTTCCTTACGTAGGAGTATGCTGGTTGTGTCATGCATTACCCGTCCTATGAGTAGGGGTGGTAGTAGTGGTAGGCATCCAGGCCCCCCTGAGTAGGGGTGGTGGTAGTGGCAGGCATCCAGGCCCCCCTGAGTAGGGGTGGTGGTAGTGATCCATCCCCCTAAGGGTGGGGATGGTAGTAGTGACAGGCATCCAGGCCCCCATGAGTAGGGGTGGTGGTAGTGGCAGGCATCCAGCCCCCCCTGAGTAGGGGTGGTGGTAGTGGTAGGCATCCATCCCCCCATGAGTGGGGATGGTAGTAGTGACAGGCATCCAGGCCCCCCTGAGTAGGGGTGATGGTAGTGGCAGGCATCCAGCCCCCTATGAGTAGGGGTGGTGGTAGTGGTAGGCATCCAGCACCCATGAGTAGGGGTGTTGGTAGTGGTAGGCATCCATCCCCTATGAGTGGGGATGGTAGTAGTGACAGGCATCCAGGCCCCCATGAGTAGGGGTGGTTGTAGTGGCAGGCATCCAGCCCCCCCTGAGTAGGGGTGGTGGTAGTGGTAGGCATCCAGGCCCCCCTGAGTAGGGGTGGTGGTAGTGGCAGGCATCCAGGCCCCGAGTAGTGGTGGTGGTAGGCATCCATCCCCCTAAGAGTGGGGATGGTAGTAGTGACAGGCATCCAGGCCCCCATGAGTAGGGGTGGTGGTAGTGGCAGGCATCCAGCCCCCCCTGAGTAGGGGTGGTGGTAGTGGTAGGCATCCATCCCCCCATGAGTGGGGATGGTAGTAGTGACAGGCATCCAGGCCCCCCTGAGTAGGGGTGATGGTAGTGGCAGGCACCAGCCCCCTATGAGTAGGGGTGGTGGTAGGCATCCAGCACCCATGAGTAGGGGTGTTGGTAGTGGTAGGCATCGTAGTAGTGACAGGCATCCAGGCCCCCATGAGTAGGGGTGGTGGCAGTGGCAGGCATCCAGCCCCCCATGAGTAGGGGTGGTGGTAAGGTGGTGTTAGTGGTAGGCATCCATCCCCCTATGGGTGTGTTTGGCATTGGTGATGGCCATCCCACCCCTATGGTTCTGCTGTTGCTAGTGTACGTCATTTGTGCATCCCTATGTGTGTGTGACATATTTCGGGTACGTGTCGTTTGTTTGTGTTGTTGGTGTTTGACTTACCGTCTGCGCCGTACGCGTCCCTGCCGGTCCCGGTAATAGATGTAGAGTATAGGTAGGACCTGCGCAATGGGATTCATGGTTGGCTCGTCTCGTTCGGGTTTCGCGTGTCTTCGACTCGTACTCCTCGCTGGCTTGTTCGTCTCGTAGCCGTGGATCTTCATGTGGCGCGAATCGGAGCTTATGTACGGCTCTCCCGGATGCTCAAACGTGCCGGACGTAGCGACGGGTTCGGCGCATACGGAAGGCGCATCGTACTAGTCCGGCCGGAAGGTGCTGTGTATTTGGTTCCGTGCGGCTCGAATCGGCGTTTACGGATCCGGCTCGGGCGGGGAACAGGAGCTGTAATGGGTGAGTACGGCTCGCTCGGAATCTGGGCTGTTATGCGCATTGTACTTGTTCGTTCGGACGAGTGTTCGAATCGGTCGGGAAACACGCGTTCGGCTTGTATTTTTTCCAGACGAATACTGTTAGGTGCGCTTCCGGTCGAGATCGGAATCGACCCCAGAGAAGTAGGGACATGTGGATCGCTTTTTTTATGAGAAAATTAAGTGCAAAGAGTAGCAAAGTGCAATGCTTTGTAAAAACTGCCCTCACCCACAACAAGTTGTGGCATGCTTCATCATAGGGCTGCTGCGACACCTCAGTGCAGACCAATGCTAGAGGTGGAGCAATAGGGTGGGGAAGACAATAAAAACACAAAGAAAAGGAAAGGATCCAATGAAAAATAAGTGCAGAAAATAAGTTTAATACTAACCAAGGGATATCCGAATAACTATTTTATTCCTGGATTCCCCTGTTAGGGCTGAAAGGTATCTCCCTATCAAAGGATGGTGGTGAAGTAAGTGATTTAAGCACCAATCACCCCTCCGTTCTGCAAAGAAGTCGACATGTTTCTGCCGGATTTCGGGTCTCTCCCGGCTTTCCTCAGGACTGTTAGATCCCTAGTCTTACTCCCTTTCTAGTATACTTTAGTTTGTAAATCTGATTACACCTGTTACTTGTGAGTTTAAGTAGGTCCTGCAATCATACTCCAAATTGGATCTGTAAGTAAAGGAATAAAATGTACAAGAGAAAAGAATACTGGTATTCATGACAGATGTGAATACCTTGTGTGTTTTATGTGATAAAAACATTGCTACCTTTGTCCTTTCGCAACCCATTAGTCGCGATGCGGCCTCTTTATCAATTATTTTAAATCACCGCTCGTGGGGGACAGTGCCCTTAGTAAACCGTGAATTTCACGTTTTTATATTAAAAACTTTAACTGGTTAAAAATAGTATGAACACAACTATCAATGTCACATAAGAAATCATGCGTGTGAAAGTTGCATGCATTTAACCTTGCTTGCAAGGCTCGGGTAATGAGTCATCAAACCCGGTACATCTTACTGAGTTTCACTTAGGAGACTGCTAGAATTGTCACAAGGAATGAGGGCGACCCCCTGTAGTCACACACTAGTTAGGAGAATAGGGGTAATGTATGCAAAGTTAGATCGTGACACTTTCAAAGTTGCTGATCGTACAGCTTTCAGTTCCACACGTAACCTGAAACATACTTAGACGAAAATGGTAATGTAATATATTCGCTATAAGCGTGACCATGCTGAAATAGTTCACATTCAAGTCTGTAATGGATTCGACATCCCGATCTCCATCACGTACCACGAAGCATTACCTCTCACACTCAATGTTAGCTCCGTTCAAAAACACCCCTACTTCAGATCGCCAAGCCCCCTCCTTACTCCGTCAAGGGTGGTGCGCCTCTGGAATAATGTCCTCCCCGGTGCCGTGTAGGTACCGGGAGGCAGTCATTGGGGTTGTGTTAATGAAGCACTGCTTCCCGTCTCGTGACCGAGGGGGTGTGGCACATCACGCCGCCGGAGTGTCACCCAGAATGAGAAAGCTAGAATGCTGACTCACTCAGCCTCCGTCTTCTCTTGCGCATGCTCGGAGGTATCGGTCCGTCTCTGACGCTTCACCATTTCGTTGTTGTTCTACCAGCATGTAAAGGCGCATGCATATCATAACCTCTAATTCGAGGATAAATCGTATTTGATATGGGCTGATGATGCACTTCTAGAGTGTATGGTTGTAAAACAATATATATATTGTTATTGTAATCGGTTGTCTACAATGGTCTCAAACAACCAAACTGTGAGGCGAAATCCCAATTATGAGGGCGGAAGGAGAAATTGTTCCCAAGTCAGCCTATATTGTCTAGGTGTGTGTATATTAAAATATTCTATAGTGGTAGGAAGGTCAAATCCAGTCAAATTGAAAGGCAAACCACTGGGTGCCCTATCCCGATAGTAGGATGATAATCCATAGTGCCTTTATAGGGAGCCACCTACGTAATCAGTACCGATAATAATAATAATCAGTAGCAGAAACACCAATTGATGGCAAAAACCCTATGTCACAGAGTGTACTGCGCACCTCTCCTATGGTATTATTGCATAGTGTTCCTTAGTGTACGTTCACCCTATAGGCAGTCCCCTGACTTCCCAGTGCCTGTATTGAAAGTCAGTAACCTGCGCTGGGTTAGGTAGGAGCCTCTTCAGCCCGTATCCGGCATTCAGTCCTCATCTGATGAAGTGTTAACCCCCCTATGGCCTGCCCAGGGTGGTCCAAGGTATGTCATCATTTAGGCCAATCTCATGGCTCCGCAGTCTGTACACCCATTTCTGTTCTCTCAGAAATAAAATCCTGTTGGGATCTCTCGTGGTAGTCGAGATGTAGGGCTTGTCTAGTACTGTCCAGTACATATCATCCACAGTATGTTTCATTTCAGCATAATGTGTGGTAAACCGTGTCATGGTTCTCTCACACCTGATGTTACTTCTGTGTTCCATGATCCTAACTTTGACCTTCCGTGATGTCATCCCCACATATATTAGATTACATGGACATCTAATCATGTATATGACGTTGGTAGAATTCAGTCGCGGCTCCTGGAGGGAGTGCTGCGGGGCGGTGGGAGGTAGTAAACTCCGGCATACGGCCGAACGGAGGTAAGTACATTAATAAATAAATAAAACGAATTACATTGCGCGCGCCGCATCGCCATTTGGCGTTGCAGCACGCGCAATGTAATTAGTTTTATTTATTTATTTATTTATGTACTTACCTCCGTTCGGCCGTATGCCGGAGTTTACTACCCTCCACCCTGCCCCTCCCCCACCCCGCCCCACCGCCCCGCAGCACTCCCTCCAGGAGCTGCGACTGGTAGAATTACAATTAGTGTGTCTACATTGTTCCCACGGGTAGTTCAGCCCTACATCAATGCTTTTTGTATTTGCAGTTAGCCTACACATGTCGCAGGAGCCACATCTAGTGTGTCCCGTGACAGGATGAAGTTCCCACAGTCCTTGTTGTTCTTTCTGTATTGTTGAACGGGGTCTCGTGTGAACTAGATTGTCCCTGATATTGGGGCTTCTCCTGAAAGAAAAGAGTGTTTTTTCCAGGTTCAGACCGTTGGAATTAAGTATTCGCCAATTCCTGAGTATAATGCGTTTCACGTGGGTGGAGGCTGTGTTAAATGTCGTCACAAAGATGGCGTTCTTGTTCGGTGGTTTTTCCACCTTCTCCAGGAGGGCCTCCCTATGGCATGATTGGCTAGGGGAGTCTGGGAGCCTGTGCGCTTTCTGCTTCGTTGTAAGAAGAAGGGAGGAGGAGTGGCAGCTGCAGTACCCAGGTCATTCCTCTCCTCCCTTGCCCCGCCACCCCCATTCGGTAGCAGCCACCACTGATGAGACATTACCACAGGTAGCTGTGCTATTAACAGACTTTTTCAAGTGGAACATCTGGCAACACCTCCACCAGGGCCACCATTGGGAAAACTGGCATCCCACAGACTTTAAAAGCCTTTAAATTATGCAGATATCCTGCACATCTATCTGCAAGAGGTAGGAGGATGGACAAGCTGCCTGTACTGTTAGCGCCCACTTCTAAATGAAGCCCAGGTCTATGTCTCAGAATGTTGCTGTACTGACTTTTATCCCACACCACACTTTTCATCCACCTGCAAATTGAAGAGAATTATTATAGTGTTTTATAACATTTCCTACAGCTTTTCAAGATAGAAAAGAATATCAAGTTAGATATTGTTGCAGAGTTCATTAAATTATATTTAAAATCTAAATATTACCTGTATCAAGTATCAGAAGCTACTTAACACTTTTTATCCACCTGCAAATAGAAGTGAAACTAGTGTTGATCAAGTAGAATTTCCTTCAGCTTTCCTTTCTTTCTTGTCAAGATAGTAAAAATAGCAAGATGGGTATTGTAGCAAAGTACATTAAACAGTCTTTAAAATCAAACTAGTACCATATCTAATATCAGAACACTTATCAACCACCCTTAATGATATCTTATTTCTAACACAAACTACCTGGCGCAGAGAAGCAGAGTAAGATCATGAGCAGACAGAGAGCCTGCAGGACACCGTGTCAGCTTCTAGTGATGTCAGCAAGGAGTTCAAAGGTAGTGATGGATTCCTTTATTTAGAGCATTCAAGACCACAGGCAAAGAAGGTGTGGTTGAGTGAGGCTATCTAGAGGTGGGTGAGTGTAGGCAAAGACTTTATCAAGTCTATTAGTAACAATGGGAAGCGTGATGGAAATCAAAGTATGGTCAACCAGTCCAAGAGGTCTGATGTTCTGCTCTGGAAGCACTTGCTCGTGAGGACCTGTATCTCTAGTTTCTTTCCGAGGAGATTTCTTGTCTATATCTCAGTATGGTGGTCTTACTCATTCAATACATTTTCCACTGCGGCAGTAAAAACAGTTCTTGTTTCAAGGCTATTCTAGAATTGC
Organism: Calotriton arnoldi; assembly: GCA_963921515.1. NCBI lineage: Eukaryota > Metazoa > Chordata > Amphibia > Caudata > Salamandridae > Calotriton > Calotriton arnoldi. The sequence continues at coordinate 16,491 of CAWUFW010028147.1, read as the reverse complement.
TGGTTGTGACCCGCTTCCTATGACTGCATCTTAATCTTGGGATTGTTGTAGAACTAAAATGTATAAACATTTTGTCTCTGAGTTCATAGCGGCAATTGATGGGATACAGATTAAATCTTCAAATGTGGGGTAATGTTCAGTATTAATGTGAGTCCTGAACTTTCAAGCATTTGTAGGATCAGGGCAGGGAGGTAAACACATTATGAGATTGAAAATATATATAGATATATATAAATATATATCTAGATATATGTATATATATATATCAAAACAATAGAAGGAATCACATCCACATAGAGTCGATTTTCAAATAGCCATTAAATGCTGGGTCCAAACTCTTCACACATATTTGAGTTCCTTCTTGCCTTGCCAATTTGTCTTATGTCAAGGAGGTATTAAGCTCTATAACTTCCTTAGGGCTAAAAGCCACAATTATCGTACTTTTGCAATTTTATCAAATATAAAACCAATTCTGAATCAGTCAGTGGCTCAATGTATCTGTTTCCTAGGTATTAGTTCTGTAAGGTCTGTAGAGGTCAAGTAAGTGGTTTACTGAGAGGGGCACTCTTGGTGTTAGTACTCTCTGGGGAGGTATTATTACGCATCTCCTGCATCTTGCACTCTTACCTATATCGCACAAATACTGTATTTGAATTTGACTGCCTCACTTTCTAATCGCCGATTCTTTTCGTTTTAAAGTTCTCTGAATTGCCTAAACCTGATTTTCCTGTGGGGTCACTCACTCTACCATAGAGAGGAACGCACCACTCCACTTGACCATAGAGAGGACCGCTAGCGGTTAGCGTTCCAGCTGCTCATGCTAACCAATTAATGGCTGCAGCAGCGTGGACATGCAGTGGACGTGTGCATCGGCGTGCCGCTGGCGCGCCAAAGGCAAGCCCTTCTGCGCCTGTCTGCGCACATCCGAGCCCGACCGTGGCCAGGGGCCAGGAACCTTGCTCGAACCACCATAGACCCTCCAAGCCATATAAAGTATACTACTGATGAACTATGGCAATTCAGGCATGCCCTGTCCCCACGCTGCGTACACTCTCTAGAGTTGGTCAATCACTTAGGAAGTAGAGTGTTGTGTCAACATTGCAATTTTACTACAGACAGGAGCCCGCCTAACCATGGCAGCATACAAGGCACTCAAGACAATAATGCCCACTGGAAAATGGGGCTGATAAACTGTAGATCCCTACCAGGGCACAAAATAGAAATTGGGCTGCTTCTAGAGGAAGAAGCTTTTGACATTCTGTTTATCACAGAAACCTGGCTTAAAGAAAGCTCGGCGCCAGATATTATCATGACTCTCCCCCCGGGATATGGCATCAGCAGACAGGACTGGGTGGGAAAGTTAGGAGGAGGGGTGGCCATCATTTACAAAGTACAGTTTAGCCGTTCCATCACACCAATGAGACTAATCAACTGCGATGCTATGCAATTTAGAATAACACTCACCCCCACTTCCTCCTTCTCCGGAATTCATGTCTATAGGCTCCCTGGGTCGTGTATGACATTTCTAGAGGCTTTTCCCGACCTCCTTGCTAGCCTTATTATAGGGAAAGGTGCTATTACAGTGCTTGGTGACTTTAACATTCACCTTGACGATACCAACATTTTATCCGCAAAAAGACTTCTATCAGATTTGGAGGCCCTGTAACTTCCCCAGCTTGTGGGCACAGCCACACATGAAAAAGGGCATATCGTTGACCCCATTTTTTCTAATGACCCCAGAATACAGGTCCTCACTCCAGTCAAAGTTTCATGGTCTGACCATTTTTACATCCCTTTCTGTATGCGAAACCGCTCATACAAACACCTTCAGTGGGTAACACGAATCCAGACAGGAAATGGCCCAGGGTTGCACCAGAAAATTGGATCAACTGTCGAGTCCACTACCACCTCTCTAACAAGAGACCCTAACGAGGCACACAAACAGTGGTTAGACTGGATTAATCATTCAGTAGACAAATGCTTTCAGAAACCCAGAAAGACAGCACAACGCAACCCCAAAAGAGTCGCTTGGTTCAATAGCTAGCTAGCATCTCAAAGAAAGAACTGCAAGAAACTCGAAGGGAACTGGAGGAAAACTTTTGCCCCAGACCTTAAGCTGGTATATAAAAGAGCCATCAGACAATATCATGATGACATTAAGCTAGTGCAGGCAAAATTTTATGAGGAGAGGATAAACATGGCCTCCAACTCCTTACTACGACCGAACAAGGTGCTCACATGCTTCATTCCTCCAAGGAGAGATGCAATAAGCTAGCCACCTTTTTCAAAAACAAAGTAGAAAATATAATTAACTTGCTGCACACGAGCCCTATGGATGGCCCCGAAGTGAGGCAAGTCACCTCGGATAAGAAAAGCCAACCATCTAGCCTAGACCCACCTAGCCCGCCTCTACCTCCGGTATTGGGTACCTTCCCGATATTGAGCAAAGAACACACAAGACTACTGCTGAGCAACTTTAAGTCTGTCTCTCCACTTGATCCCGCCTCCCTCACATCTTAATTCAGGGCAGTGATTCCATCTTCTCCACGATGGCAGACCTTCTCTCGCTATCGCTGAGCAGTGGGGTAGGTCCCTAAGAGGTGGAAACATGCCATCATGAAGCCTTTGCATAAGAAACCGCAACTTGATCCCACGGTATTGGGGAATTTCCGCCCCATCTTACTACTACCCATCTTGGGTAAAGTAGTGGAAAAACACGTCAATAGTATCATCTCACAGGTCCTGGAGGAGAATAACATCTTGCACCAGACACAAATGGGTTTCCGCCCAGGACATAGCACAGAGTCGGGCCTCCTAGTAATAACCGATAAGCTAAAAATGATACTGGACCAGGGGGGATCCGCCGCCATTCTTCTCCTCGATTTAAGTGTGGCTTTCGATACTGTGGATCATAATATTCTAATACAGAGTCTAGGCAAAATCGGGATCCATGACAAAACCAAACAATGGCTTGCCTCATTCCTAAGCGACAGATCGTTCCAATGTATGGAATCGGCCAACTTTTTAGACACATTCCCGACTCCCTATGGAGTACTTCAAAGCTCGGTGCTCAGCCCGACCTTGTTCAACGTTTACTTTACCCCTCTAGCACAAATTGTGCAGGAGTTCGGACTATCCATTGTGTCCTACGCTGACGACACACAACTGGTAGCCTCAGTGTCGGAGGAGATGAACTCTAATCATCTTCAGCTGGTACCATGCCTGGAAAAGATAGCTAAATGGATGGCCAACTCCAATCTAAAACTGAATGGCGACAAAACGGACCTGATGTTCCTGGGCAACTGCCCAGGACCATGGGCTAGGATCAGCCGGCCAGAGGTCTGGGGTCCCCCCTGCTCCGAACCCATCCATAAAAAACCTGGGTATGCGGTTAGACTACAACCTTTCTATGGAGACTCAAGCTACAAAACTTTCAGCAATCTGTTTCGGCATATTGCGCATGATCCGTAAGATCATAGACCTCATCCCAGAACAGGCACAGAGAACAGTGGTCCAGGCCCTAGTGGTCTCAAGATTAGACTACGGCAACTCCTTGTATCTGGGGTCCCCTAAATATGTGGTCCACCTGCTATAGGTTGTCCAGAACGCCGCGGCCAGGATGCTCCTGAAGATCCCTAGACAGGAGTCAGTGAGATCCTCACTAAAAAAACTGCACTGTTTATCTATTCAATCAAGGGTCAGGTTCAAAGCCCTATGCCTAGCTCATATAGCCATATTTGACAGGGGTCCAACCCTGCTATGTTATGTAATGTTATAGGGGTATTTGTAAAGTGCACGGCTACTCCTAAGAGTGTCCCGGCGCTAACTTAACCCTATTGACAGAACAGTTGGGAGCGGCTACGGGTGACTCCACTCTCATTGAAACAACCAGGTTTTTAGCTTTCTTCTAAAGCTGAGGAGAACTTGTTCCTGTCTCAGGAGAGGCGGCAGGCTATTCCACAGCTTAGTAGCGGTCACCTGGAACGAGCGTCCGCCCAACCGAGAACGTGCGAATTGTGGCACGACCGACAGCTTCTGATTTGAGGAACGCAGGGTTCTGATAGAAGCATATGGCTGGATTCTGTTCCTGACGTAGGAGGCTCCAACATTGTGAAAGGCTTTGAAGACTAGTACCAGGGCCTTAAAAATCACCCTTTTCCGCACCGGGAGCCAGTGCAGGGACATCAAGTGGGGCGTCATATGAGTTCTAAGGTCAACCAACAAGACAGCCCTTGCTGCCGCGTTCTGTACCACCTGCAAACGACCTAGTAGGTAGTCAGGGAGGCCAAGATACAGAACGTTGGCGTAGTCAAGCCTAGATGTTATCAAAGCTTGGACCACTGTTTTCCTATGGGGAACTGAAAGGAGAGGGAGAAAGTTCCCCATTGTCACCCCATATGTCCCCAATAGATCTCTCAGGTCCTCATCTGACTTCCCTATGAACACTCTAAGGATAAAGAGATCAAGATGGGGAGGGAGATCCTTTTCATACCTTGCCCCAAAGCTCTGGAACTCAATGACCACGGAACTGAGACTGACCAGAGAAAAAAGGAGTTTCAGGAAAAAACTCAAGACGTGGCTATTTCCTTAATGTCTCTTCCTCCACACCCTGCCTCCTCTCTGTAGTGCTGGGAAGTCCTTGGGCAGCCATACACTTTATAAATCCCATAAACATACTAGTGATGGATTGTTTTTGCTTTTAAGACAGATGAAAATATGGCAATCCTAAAAGGCAACCCTAAAACGAGTAGTATTGCCAAGCTACATGAATGATACACTGCATGAGCCACCCAAGCCTTAGAAAAATTGCAAAGGGTGGTGGTGCTTGGCTGGACATGCTCACTTATAATAAGGGCCTCCTTCTGTAATTTGTCTGTTTATTTGTCTGTCTATTCATCCGCCCAACCTAAACCATCCAAGCATTCATCCTATCCACACCATCAGTCCCACATTCCTTGCCTAGTTCGCTCCCACGCTACCTCCCTGCCTTCTTCCTTTTGCCCCTCTCACCCTCTTGATCTGGCCCCTATCTCCCGCCCATCCGCCTTCGATCAATCTACCCCTGACACTTGTGTAGGGTATGATAGTCAAACCATGAACCCTAAATTCTAGGTTCTAACATTCCCTGGTAATAATGCTTAGAAAACTAGGGGGCACCTCTTAACTCAATCTATCTTGCTTGATCAGCCTGAATGCACCCTAAAATGATGCCACAGTACTATTGCCACTACACCATATAGCAAGTCTTCCGTTGGCGTTACAGCTGCGACTGTACTATATTTCTTCAGAAAAGGAGACAGTCTCACAGATGGGAGATGTTTTTTGGGTCCTGACTGAGTTTATGGACTAGAAAAAAAAATATTCACATGTAAGATAAACCTACACGCTGCATGGTCTCTACGGTGGACATTAAATAAACAGGCTAAGATTGGATAGTAGTACTGTTAAATTCAGTCTTCAGACTCAAGAGGTGGAAAAATGTATAACTTTAATGAGCAGCACAGCATCGCATGTCTTGCCTTCAAGCCTTGCAATAGGAAACAAACCACAGGGCATTCCACATTCTAAACAATGCTTAGCAACAGTGAAACACATTCAAAGCATAACAGGAATGCCTATGAACATAGGCAAATAAATAAATAAAAAACAGAATATAACACATCTCCCTTTTTTCTAAAACACAAACAAATTAATAAACAGTGAAATCCTTAAACCTGCAAGGTGTACGTCTCATTCTGCAGGTGCCCTTGACTCTTGATGCCACAGACTCACATGGTACATTTTCCCTTCTACAATCCAACTCAAAATTTCCACTCCCATGTTCATCTTCCACATCATGACCATAGTCTTCAAGCAGTTTACCACCTATGATGTCTTTGCATTTTGCCACACGCCTGACATTCCAAACTTTACCATATTGTGTGACTACACTGTTAATATTGACCTTTACAATTTTTAGAGCTTTGCTAAACCTAGGCATACCTTTTGATATAATGCCTGGCAACTGAATCTTGACCCAATCACCAACATGAAAACTGGGCCTTTTAACTTTCCATTTGTTCCAGGGAAGAGGTGTGGCGCCGCGGCCAGGGTGACTGACGCTGGAATCTGGGGCTCACGGTTCGATCACCGGCGGCAGGTCAGCCCAGCACCATGTGACTCTGGGCAATAGCTTGCTTAATCTTCCCGACGGCCCCCAGCGCCGGGATGCCTTCGGGTAGCTGTTCGCGCTTTACAAATACTGGATTTACCATTTACATTTGTTGTCCTAAAACTCCTTCATTTTATTCTGCTTATTCCCCACCTTTCTGCCAACTTGTTCCACATCCACATACTTATTTCTTCTCCCATTTCTTCTTGAACCACTAGGGACACAGTTTAGTGGTGGGATTTCTCCCTTTGAGCAATCTAAATGGACAAATCTCCGTGACTGTGTGGGGCGTAGTGCAATACATCCAAATTTTTTCCCTTAACTCATTCTTCCATTCACCACCACATTTTCGTGCACCTGTTATCCATTCCTTCAAAACACGGTTAAACCTTTCCACCTGACCGTTCCCTTGAGGTTCATACAAGGAAGTGGTCATATGGCGGATGCCACAATGCACAAGAAATTCTTCCATTTCTTTAGATTTGAATTGGACACCATTGTACGTGATTAGCACTTCAGGATACCCCTCTCTTGCAAATATCTCCTTGAGGAATTCAATGACCACCTCAGTGGTAATATGGGTGACAAATTTGACCTCTGGCCATTTCGAATCATAATCAATAACAAGAGCAAACCTAGCTTCTTGCGGTAAAGAATGAAAAGGTCCTGAAATGTCCATGGCAACCTTCTGCCAAGAAAACTCGGGCCAGTCTACAGGTTTTAAAGGTGCAGGAACAACTCTAAGACCTCTTTTGCTATTCACACAATCCTCACATTCTCTTACAACACGATCCACCATTCTGTCTAAGCTTGGCCACCAAAAACTGGACCTGATCAACCTTTTCATTGAGGAGATACCCAAATGCTGCCTATGTGCCAACTGGAGAATGACATCTTGCATTTTCACTGGGGGAATACATTTACCACTCTTAAACAATAATTCTCCTTCTAGCTCTAACTCATCCGCAATCCTCAAAAAAGGTAGGACTTCTGGCAACAAAACACCTTTCTTGGACCATCCCCTCAACACATACTCTTTCACTTTTTTCCACAATTCATCCTCCTTGCTCATCTCTGCCCACACTTTTTCATCAATGCCATCAAAATCCTTCTCTACAACATCCTTAATAGTGGCAATAATATCTTCTTGGTGCTTCACTGCATTCTCATCTCCATCACTACATGGTAACGTGGAAAGACAGTCCGCCATGACATTCTTCTTCCCTGGTACATGTTCCACTTTAAAGCTATACTCTCGTAGTCTGGACATCAACCTAGCAATGCGAGCAGTGGTATTTCTACAACCCCCAGGTGACAAAAAATGAACAAGCGGTTAGTGATCTGTTCTAAGTAAAAAATGACTTCCCCACACATAATTGCGGAAGGGTTCAATGGCCCACACACAACCTAATAACTCTTTCTCAGTAACTGTGTATCTTCTCTCAGCTTCACTCAACGTCCTAGATGCAAATGCCACATTCCATTCTTCTTTTCCACACCTCTGGGACAATACTCCTCCTAATACATACATGCTGGCATCCACAGTAATTACACATTCTTTACCCATACAAAATGTTTTGAGAGTGGGCGCCTCAAAAATGTCATTTTTGATTTGTTAAAATGCACATTCTTGTTCATCAGACCATTCAAATTTCACATCTTTTCTTGTCAAAGCATGTAAAGGCTCCATCTTTGTTGCAAAATTCTTAATGAATTTACTATAATACTCGCACATTCCTTCAAATGATAGTAACTTTTCTTTGGTGTCTGGTGCAGGAGCTTTCACTATGGCATCCACCAAAGATTTCTTGGGAACAACTCCTTCTCCAGACAAGGTGTGACCCAAGTATTCTACAGAAGTGCGGAATAACTTACCTTTAGCTTTCTTTAACTTGAAACCATGGTCCTCCAATCTCTTACATACGTCCCCCAGATGAGCTAAATGATCCTGATGATTCTTAGAAAATATGAGTATATCGTCTTGGAAACACTTTACAAATGAATCATTGTCCTTGAATATGTGGTACATAGCCCTTTGAAACACTGATGCCGCTGATACTAAACCAAAAGGCATCCTCTTGAATTGGTACAACCCCAATGGCGTAATAAATGCAGTGTAATGCCTGGAAGCTTCTGTCAATTCTATTTGATGATAAGTGGATCTTAGATCCAGTGTAGGGAACACTGCAGCTCCTTCCAACATACTCACAACTTCATTTATATTGGGAAGTGGATGGCAATCAGCTATTACATTAGCATTTAACGCTCTTAAGTCCACACACAGCCTCAAAGACTGATCCCCTTTTCTCGCCAAAACTATGGGAAAAACCCATTCTGAAGATTCTACCTCTTCAATTATGTCTTCTTTGATCATGTCATCTAACAACACTTTCAATTCTTGTCTAATATTAATTGGAACATTTCTTAACTTTTGCTTCACAGGAACTGTCCCATTTTTTATTTTAATCTCATGAGAATACCCTGTTAACTTACCCAATTTGTCAGAGAAAATTTTGGGAAATTGGAAACTAATGGTCTCATCATCACATTTGTCTGCTATAATGAACACAGGTTCACTACTCCTGGGATTTAATATAATTCCTAGTTTCCACTGGTCCTTCCATCCAGGTACATTCACTCCTTTTACTGCCACATACAACTTAACTTGAGCCTTCCTACCTTTAAAAGCCAATTCAACAAGATTGTAGCCAATGACATCAATAGCAGTGCCATCAAAGCTCTCTGCCACAATGTCAGAAGGTCTTAATTTGTCAATGTCTAAACACCCTCCCAATTTTTCCATGAAGTACTTTTTTGTAATTATTGTCCATGGCGAACCTGAATCTGCCATGAGTTCTAAGTGCTCACCCAACACTCTAACAATACATTTGGGTGGACCTTTGACCCCTACTTCTTCATCCTTACCAGTTTTAATAGACAGGACAACTCCTTTACCGCGACCATCCACCTTACCACACAATTAATGTCATGTCTTCCAATTTCACTAACAGAAGATACTTTACCTCTTTTTGTAACACTGTTATTGTTTCTTTTTTTAAGATCTCTACAAACACGAGCAAAATGTCCTGTCCGCCCACATTTACACATTCTTTTCCAAAGGCGGGACAATGCACAAATGAAGCAATATCATTAGTGCTTCCACACCTGTAACATGCTGTAGTTCTCCCTTCATCCCTTTTTTTATACTCACGTCCATTGCTTACACTACAAAGATTGGCTTCTGTAGTATTAACAGAGCATACATCCTCACTATTGGGATCCTTCTTACTCACTTCAGACACCCATTTCTCTGACTGCTCCAACGCTTTAGCAATAGCAATAGCATCCTGCAATTTAGGATCCCCTACAACCCATAAATGCTACTGTATTTTTTTACTCTTTACATGGACTACAATTTGATCACAAATTATTTCATATGTCATTTGTCGAAAAAATTTCATGACATAGAAAGCCCTCGTAATGCTGTCAGAAACTCATCGAAGGATTCATTCTCCTTTTGAGCTCTGGTGTAAACCTTGAACCTATTGAGCGCAATGCTGGTAGAGGGTTTGAACCTGAGTTCCATCCTAAGTAAAGCTTCCTTGTACACATCCAAATATTCTTCCTCTACTTGTGGTAAGCTCCTGAAAATAACTTGACCCTCTGATCCTGAACAGTGTAGCAGTATACTTTTTTTTCCTCTCAGCCCCCATTCTCTGACCATCTATGGCAGTCATATAGGTTAAGACCTCCTCTTTCCACCTTACCCAAGGCATTGCTGGTTCTCTTTTGTTAGGTAAAAATTTCCCTGGAGGATCAAACTGCATCTTCCAAGAAAGTTTGACTAAACAGATGGTATGGATTACTATGTGCAACAAGTATAATTAACAGTGAGAGAGAACAAGCAAAATAAAAATGAAACAAAACAAAGCCAAACCACAGCGAATTCACAATAATAGTACCATAAATGTTTCACATGTATTCACCTTCTTCTTATTTCCAAAACCGTTCCTCACGTTAATGACAAAACTTTTAAATAAATGAATCCGGGAAGTTGCTCCGAGTCAATGTTCCGATAAACTGTCCGATGCGGCCGATAAGCTCTCCAATGCGGCCAATGAGAATAGGGCTTGTATCATCCAATGGAGACAGGAATGCGGAAACCAATTGCAGCGCGTTGCAGACTAGATGTCGAATGAGCGTCACACGTCATGCATTAGGATTCACACGTGCGCCGTCCAGCTTCGTGCTCCCAGTCAAAGGATACAGAGAATGTTGTAGAGAAGCGCGCAGATTGGAACACCGTTGATTCAGAAGATGCGAGCGCGCAGATTGGAACACCGCCAGTTCAAAAGATGCAGGTATGCAGATAAATGCCGGTAGCTCCGCATGATCCCCAACAGCAATCTCAGCGCTATAAGCTCTAAGTACAATATTGCTGCGCATATGCTTCCCAGACCACCTAGACTTCTCTTACTTGTGCAGTCTCGCCGTTTCGATACGTGAGATAGAAGCATAAAATCCAAATCTTGTAGAATGGGTTCTTGTAAATCCTTGTCCAGAAGCAAAATCTGCTCCTGTGCTGCCTCAATAGATGACAGATGCGCCGCTGGACTTCAAGTCGTCGTCAAATGTTAAATTCAGTCTTCGAACTCAAGATGTAGAAAAATGTATAACGTTAATGAGCAGCACAACATTGCATGTCTTGCCTTCAAGCCTCAGGGCATTCCACATTGTAAACAATGCTTAGCAACAGTGAAACACATTCAAAGCATAACAGGAATGCCTATGAACATAGGCAAATAAATAAATAAAAAACAGAATATAACAAGTTCCCATCTCTGTCTCAATTACAAAGTCAATTACTCATTACTGATGCGCTGTCGCCTCTACCAAAAATTACTGCTGTCATGGATAATGATAATTCAGTCTGTAGGAAAACCTTGGTATGCCGAGTGACACCCTTAGGGAAGTCTTTGAACTGGGGAAAATTCTACGGAAATCGGTGTTTTCGTGCTCATTTGCCATGGTAAGTCCCTATTTTCAGCCATTTTCTAGCACAGAAATGTCACCAACTTTTACCTGGTGAAATGCGTGTTGGGGGCTTATGTACATGAAAATGGTGCAGCGCAGAGCAATTTTACAGCGCTGAGCTGCATCATTTTCTGGGATGCACCGCATTAACAAGAATACGGCGCATCCCTGTGCTGACCCCAGCGCCGGCGCTAAAAAAGCTGCCTAGCGCCAACACAGGCACCCTTGCACCATAGTGCAAGGCTGCCTGCGTTGCAGGGATGATTATGTTTGTGCAGGAAGGGACACCTTCCTGCACAAATATAATCATTACTGGTGTTTTGCTCCTATGTGTGCTGCAGAGCACACATAGTAAGAGCAAAAAATGAGGAGAACTAAAAATATTTCTCTCCGTTGCACCACATTAAAGCCTCCTTTTGAAAGGCGTTAGTTTTTGGCGCTGCCTCAGATTTACAGATCCATGTAAATCTGGAGCAGAGCCAGAAAGCCATGGGTGTTGCTGTGAATGCCCACAGCAACAGTCATTGCACGCTCCTTTGCCGCAGAAAGCTGTGTTGCAGAGGGCCATAATTACAAGGCTGTGTTAAGCCATGCAAAGTGGCTTAGCGCAGCCTTGTAAATATGGAGTTGTATAGCACACCCGAGTGACAAAAAAAGGGCCGCTCCAGTGGTGCTAGGGTTTTTAAATATGCCCACTTGGGGCATATTTACAAGAAAATGGTGCAGTGCGGTGCCGCAAGCAATTTTGCTGCATTGAGCTGCATCATTTTCTAGGTACAGGAATACGCTGTATTTACAACAATACAGCGCTTTCCTGTACTCACACCTGCGCCGGCACAAAAAAAGCAGCCTAGCACCAGTGCAGGCACCCTTGCGTACCAGGGATGATTGTTGTTGTGCAGGAAGGGACACCTTCCTGCACAAAAACAATCATCAATGGTGTTTTGCTCCTTCTATGTGTGCTGCAGAATGGAGCACACACGGAAAGAGCAAAAAACGAGGAGAAATAAAGATATTTCTCCAAAGTGTGCCACGCCCTGGGGAGGCGTACGTTTTGGTGCTGCCTCAGATTTACAGATCCTTGTAAATCTGGAGCAGTGTCAAAAAGCAATGGGTGTTGCATGGAACGCCCACAGCAACTCCCATTGCACGCCTCTTTGCCGCAGAAAACTGCGTCGAGGAGGACCATATTTACAAGGCGGTGTTAAGCCACGCAATGTGGCTTAGCGCCGACTTGTAAATATGGAGCAGGGCACAGCGCCACCAGAGCGTCAAAAAAAGTGACGCTTCGGTGGCGCAACGCCCTTGTAAATGTGCCCCAAGGTCACTATAGTATACCTATCAGAAAGTTGTCTGGTGCAAATATACCACAAAGGTCTCCGAGGATATGAAAATGTAAAATTATAAACTTCCAAAGGGCATCTACGTGTTACACAAACTCTGCGCTTTTTCAGCTGTCTTTGTACTTTTACACAGAATATTTTCTCTATATAAATCTAACACTTGGAAATAATAGTCGTTTTCTCCAGGCTTTGATTAGAGACTGTCTCCACCTCCCTTTTTTGAAGCATGGTGGGCTTCTAAACACAGTAACGTAATACTCTATTAGTTAATTGCAAATTAATATTAATAACATGCCGGAGGAATGTTTCATATGCGTCTATCATGCGCTATCATTTCACGCAGAAAGATAGTCCCAGACGTTTTCCACATACACCAATGACTGGATTAATGCCAACTGAATGACTAATAAATACCAGCAAGACTTCTCATAAAATATAAAAAAATAAAAAATCCCAAAGAGAGTATCGTACCAAACCGATACACTCGGCTTCATTTACAAGTTAAACAGAAAATGATAGCGTTGAGCCTGTTTTATGGAAGAAGGATGTGACATAGGGCCCTTGGGGGAAGGAGAGACATTTCCAGCCATTAGGAAATAATTAAGATTTGCATCTCACCCTGCGGAATGTATTCTGCGTCTCCTGCCCTCCTCCTTTGACCTTCTCCCTCAGCACTGCATGGCTCCCTCCCCGGATGCAGCATGTAGCGTCCACTTCCTCTCAGTGACGTCATACTGTGCGCAGATACACTTTGCCTTTCAGATGCCAAAAGCTTCAGTACCGGTCTGGAAGCACGTGCTGACGAAAGGTTGGTTATGAGGCGTTCTCAGCCCCAGGCCTGTCACTGCGGCATTTATGGAGCCATGTTGGTGGGAGTACTCTTTCCCTCGCAATGGGCCTCAGTGGCATTTGTGTTTTGGTGCTGCCGAATTTGCATCGATTTAGCCACACATTTCTTTTTTTTTTTAGGTGTTGTTATTTGCTTTACAATCAAGCGATAGTGGAGAAGCATGGTGCTTCTGGGGGTGGACAGGGCATTTCCCCAATGGCCTGGAGGCTGGTTTTGAAAGCCTGGGCGGATGTTGGGGCCGCTGTTACTTTCCACAACTCCCTGAGGTTAATTGCATCAGGCATGGGGAAGCTTTGAGAGAGAGAGCGACAGGGGCCACTCCTCCGTAATGGCGGAGGAGCGTCCCCCAGAGCCAGCAGATGAAAATATAAGGATAATAACACGTTATTATCATTTTATTTATCGCTGTCCCGAGCTGCGCAATAACTATAGGGAGGGGCCTGACATGACAGGGAGGAGGAGTAGTGTGCACTTATAAGTGCGCCTGTCTGTTTGGCCAGCCGTCTTAGGCCGGCGAAACAGATATGAACACTTATGTTTCTCCAATCCAGCTGTGCTACACAGCCGGGTTGGAGACAAGCCAGAGGCTCCCAGGCACTGTCTGAGCGGCAAACAAGGCCGCTCAGACTAATCTGCCACTCAGACCAATCCTGTCTGAATTGGGTGGGGTGTCTGTGCTTTGAGGCACATCCACTTCTGAGGAGCAAAGAGGCAGCCGGTAGCGTCAGCGGGAGCGGAGTGACAGGTACGTTTTTTAATATTTTCATTTTATTACCCAACCCCACCGTCTCCCCCCAGCACTTTACATAGGCGGCTGCTGCCACTGGAGAGAGAGAGACAAGGTAGAGAGAAAGCAATCAGAGAGGGAGTTAGGAGAGAGGAGAGGATAGAGGAGTTGGATGGATAGAGAAAAGAGTGAGTAGACCAATGCAGTAGGGATGGTTTAAGAATTTTTGCCGGGGCTGCTTTTGATTCCCCAGCTCGGCCCTGGGTGATGCGGTGACCAAGTTCTCTCCTAAACCATCACCTTGTGCTGTCAGTGCCCTAACACTGATGCACCACAGCAAATCACTTCCCAAACACAGCACTACATAAAACTGCACTCGCCCAGTCAAGCACAATCAATTTAGTAGCCGTTTAGTCTTTCTCCCGAATGCACTTAGAGACATTGTCTGGGGTATGGGGTATAAACAACGTAGCCCTCATCTCTTACTAAAGTTAATTGCTGGGGCTAGCGGGGGCGTATCTTCAGGGGGTTATGTGGGGTGTCACACCCCTTTTCATAAATGCAATCTCAGGTTTGTAGTCAGGCCCATTGCCCTAAATTGGTTTATGACAGTGTCTGCGTGGGAGTTCCCATTTACTGCAAAGATGTCTGTCCCGCAGAAGTATGTAAGTGTCCCTTTTTAAGATCTCCCACAAACAACTGGGTGGAGAAATCAAATAATGTCTTTTACACCTACTGATCCCCGATGGTTCTATAAACAGATGACATCTAGACATTTTTCACATGTAAAACTGTGCATTTAAACTCCACCAAGCAAAATTGTTTTCGCTGGTTTATTTTTTGGTCAGCTACTTGGATTTAGGCTCACAGACACACACAGGTCCCAATTCACAAAGGTATTTTCTGCCATAAACCTTAGTTTATGGCAGAAAACACCTCCACTCACACCTGAAGTCATTCACTGAAGGATTCCAGTCAAGTGTGAATCGTTTTAATACTGCAGATTTCTCCACCACGAGTGCAGAGAAATCCACTGAAGTCCATGTCACACAGGGAGTGAAAAGTGGACATTCCAAGGCACGTTCAGCCTTGTAAGCTTGGGAATGTCGACAAACGCATATGTTTGTGGGCATTCCAAAAATCCAATCCGACCCTTTCCATCCCTAGAAATGGTTGGAAATCTACTCCAGTGAAGGGTTTGAGTAAATCCTATTCCATGATGGAAAGGGGAACTGATTACCCCCAGATTTGATGAAGGAACAGGGGAGGTGTTTTTTTCAATAGTGAAAAATGTTTTTAAAAAGTGTGCATTTGCCCAGCAGGTTCATAACTCTATCCATAATTCTATGCTATGTATAATTCTGCATAGGAGGAAAAGCTGTCATGGGGAAATGTCAAATAACATTCCCAGTTGTATGCCCGGGAAGGTTTCACCTGGAACAGCTCTGCACCAGGGGCGTCTCCTCCGTTGGATCGGAGGAGTGTCGCCCCACTTAAAATCCCCCCCAAAGCCCCAGAGATGAAAAATAAAATGGTAGTTCATTAGTGCATGTCTTTTTGGCCGGCTATCTTGCGAGGGCCAGCCACACACGCGCACTTTAAACCTCTCAACCCAGCTGTCTTAAGACAGCTGGGTTGAGAGTAAATGCAGGCCTCCAGTTTGCTGTGGAACGCCGAGTGAGGCCGCTCCCTCCAATCAGGGCGCTGCTCATATGCTGCATGTAAGCAGCGCCAGGATTGGGCAAGGGAGTTCCAGCATCCGGCTCCAGTTCCTGCAAAGAAGAGTTCAGGAGCGAGGACGTCATTATTTTTTATAATAGTTTGCTGACGCGCGCCACGCATCCTCACTCCCCGTAGATGCCAGCCGCCCCTGCTTTGCACAAATACTAATGGGAATGTAGGTGAATTCCAAAAAGAAGTCAATATGCACCTGTATGTTGCAGTACTTTTGCAGGTGCAGATTTACTGCTTTCTTTGTGTACTGACCCCACAATGGCTACACATGCTGCAGGTTATGGAAAGAGATGGGAGTTTTTTGGGGTGAAATATCAATGGTCACTTGTTCAGCAGCTCTTTTGCTTAAAGATTATGAATATTGTAAACACTGACTGTACCTTTTATAGTTTAGAAATGTTGCAATACCATGTTGCTATTGCTCACATCCTCATCACCTTCTTTTGTCAGTAAAGTGAATTGAATTGGACCTCACTCACACAGTAGCTTTCCATATGCTGCATCCCAAATTTGAGATGTTCCTGCTGACATAAAAATGTTCGCTGTAACATGCCTTGATGCTCTTAGCGGATCACGTGAAGTCAAATAAATAATATTGAATGAAATTAAACTGGAGAGAAAGAGGGAACCATGCGAGCACACACACACGCTT
>CAWUFW010028146.1:0-23213 GCA_963921515.1 Calotriton arnoldi | reverse complement strand
ACAACTACTCAGTGAGCCTGCTAGCCAGTGGCGTGCTGACTCTCAGCCTTGCTAGTCAGACAAAATGCACATTCAGAAAGGCAGTGCACAGAACACTCACCTGCTCCCCTGGTGTCCCATACAGCTTGCTGTACTGTGGAAGTAGGCTGTCCAGCAGGGCCTGGTTCTCCTCAAGGCTGAAGGCTGGGGCTCTCTCCACAGTACGTGCCATTGCAGGGTCCAGAGGGGCAGAGACAGCAGCAGTGCAGTGGCAGATGTCGTCCTGGAGCATGTAGTGCAGGCAAGTGGGCTCTCAGGGGAACAGGCAGCAATATATATGTGCTGGAGAGGCAGATACTGTCCCTTGTGTCCAAAGTGATAGGTCCAAGTCGTTTGCATCTTCTGAATCTGGCCAATCCATGGAATAGCAGCACCAAAACACGCCCACAGCATCCTTCAAAACTTCAACTTCATGACATACATGATTTTGCAACATTGTTGTGGGTGACCAACTGATTTTCCAGCAACCGACTCGCTCGAAATTCGAAAACGCGTCCGTTGCCAGGCAAGCCCATTGTCAATGGGTGCGCACCGATCGGTCCATTGCGGTACAACGCGCACAGGGGTACAACGCGTACCCGCACACATTGAAAGCAATGGGCTGGCCGGAGGCACCGATCGGTCCATTGCAGTTCAACGCGCACAGGGGTACAACGCGTACCCGCACACATTGAAAGCAATGGGCCGGCCGGAGGCACCGATCGGTCCATTGCAGTTCAACGCGCACAGGGGTACAACGCGTACCCGCACACATTGAAAGCAATGGGCCGGCCGGAGGCACCGATCGGTCCATTGCAGTTCAACGCGCACAGGGGTACAACGCGTACCCGCACACATTGAAAGCAATGGGCCGGCCGGAGGCACCGATCGGTCCATTGCAGTTCAACGCGCACAGGGGTACAACGCTGCACCCGCACACATTGAAAGCAATGGGCCGGCCGGAGGCACCGATCGGTCCATTGCAGTTCAACGCGCACAGGGGTACAACGCGTACCCGCACACATTGAAAGCAATGGGCCGGCCGGAGGCACCGATCGGTCCATTGCAGTTCAACGCGCACTGGGGTACAACGCGTACCCGCACACATTGAAAGCAATGGGCCGGCCGGAGGCACCGATCGGTCCATTGCAGTTCAACGCGCACAGGGGTACACGCGTACCCGCACACATTGAATGCAATGGGCCGGCCGGAGGCACCGATCGGTCCATTGCAGTTCAACGCGCACAGGGGTACAACGCTGTACCCGCACACATTGAAAGCAATGGGCCGGCCGGAGGCACCGATCGGTCCATTGCAGTTCAACGCGCACAGGGGTACAACGCGTACCCGCACACATTGAATGCAATGGGCCGGCCGGAGGCACCGATCGGTCCATTGCGGTTCAACGCATCACTGTATATGTGACTGGCATAGGTCAGCATGCCTGTCTCAGATGGACATATGCCAGCCACAGATAGCTCCCAGGGAGTGAGGGGCACACCTACATCACGACAGCCTGTCCAAACGTTATCATAAGGCATGTAAGGCTGCATTTCCTATTGTGTGTATGTTGGTGTACATGTTGTCCTGTGGGTGTCACCTGTGGGCAGCCACCCCCAGGCTGTGCACGTGTTCATGGGGACAGGATCCTGGGTGTTACGTGTACGTGACCACTGTGATGTGCAACTGTTCATATCTGTGCATGTGTCATGGTCACATTTCACAGTGGTGTTTGTGTATGTCATGTCACATACCCCGTGAGTCCCATGTGGGACGGTATGTTTGAGCCAGGGTGTCCCAGTGGCACAATAGTGATGGCCCTCCACAGTCTTTGTGCATGTAGTGTTTACAATGTCTCTGATTTCATGTGCACAATGGGAGACAGTCTCCACATCCACGTTGTGTGTGAATGGACTCTGATGTTGTGCGTGTGTGTCACAGACGTCCATGGCTGTCCTGCCATGGCAAGTGTGGCCACTACCTGTGGGGATCATGTTTGTTTTGCTGTGGTGTACACATGATACTCCAGGTGATGCCAGTGTCCATGTGGCATTACAGGGTCCCTGGGAATGTGCCTGTCGTTGAGCTGTGGTGCATGGGGCACATCTGTCCTCACATGTCACTGGGGGGTGACTGTGACACAGCATCATGATATCCAATGGGCCAACCTGGGACAAATTGATGCCACCTGTAGGACCGTGTTGACAGATGTTGGCCATGTATGTACCATACATGTCGTTCCGGTACTGCACACTTCATGTAGTTGTGCCTCATGATGATGTATGTTGGGATCTTGAGTGTGTTCAATGCCGCATATGTGGGGTGACTGACGATCTTGCTTACTTCTCCTCTGCACTGCAGGGCTCCTGCTGTCCATCGGCCATTCCCAGACCTGGCAACGATGGTGGAACGGGACAGCATCCGACGGTACCGCTTCACCAGGCAGCTGATTGAGGATTTGGCAGTGCAGTTGTCCCCACATTTGCAGCCTGGCCGGCCGTATCCTACAGCGCTGACCCCCAAGGTGAAGGTGATGGCAGCCCTACACTTCTTTGCCACCGGTACCTTCCAACATACTGTGGCGTCTGCTGGTGGGATGTCACAGACCATGTTCAGCCGTGTGCTCCGCGATGTTTTGGCGGCAATGTTGCTCTTCCTGAACCGGTACATCTAATTCCCTAGACTGCGACGACTCACTGACGTGAAGAGTGACTTTTATGCCCTGGGGAGGATGCCGCATGTCATTGGCTCCATTGATGGGACACATGTGGCTTTGGTACCACCACAGGCCCAGGAGCAGGCCTACAGGAACCGCAAGCACTACCACTCGGTCAATGCACTGGTGGTGTGTCTTGCAGACATGGCCATCACACACGTGTGTGCCCGTTTCCCTGGTTCAGCACACGATGCCTTTGTGATGAGGAGTAGTCGCATCCCCAGGTTGATGGCACAGATGCAGAACCAGCGTGCCTGGCTTGTCGGTGTGTACTGACTTTGTGCCATTGTGTGTGATCTGATCTGTAGTATTCCGCCCACTTTTCCAAGTCAGCTGATGTGCACTTGTCTGTCCGTAGGTGACTCGGGATACCCCAACATGCCGTGGTTGCTGACACCCCTCAGGAACCCTGTGACACCTGCCCAGATGCGCTACAATGAGGCACATGGTCGGACCAGGAGAGTGATTGAGCGGACCTTTGGTCTCCTGAAGAGCCGCTTCCGCTGCCTGGACAAGACCGGAGGGTCCCTCCCATATGCCCCTGCGAAAGTGTGCAAGATTATCATCGTCTGCTGCATGCTACACAACCTGGCAGTGCGGAAGGAGTTGCCTCTCATCCAGGATGACGATGACCAACATCCGCCACCTGTGGAGGATCCTGGCCTGGACCACGATGCCAGTGACGATGATGATGATGGTGATGGTGATGGTGATGTCCGCACACAGCTCATCACCAACTTCTTTAGCTGAATGTGAGTATCCTGAGGTGTCATGTGAATGATGTGAGTTGGCATGATGTGTGGGTGGTGCTCTGGTGCTGTTGGAGTGTGTCCATGGGCTACTTGACAGGATGTGTGTTGCGATGTGTGGTGACAGGTGGGCTGTACTCCCCAACAGTGTTGACATGCTAACTTGGTTCTGGGTGGGTATCTTGTAACATGTATTGTGCATGAGTTTTGCTGATCTGTCCTGTACTGCATTGCTTTTGACTGTGTGTCATTTCTGTCCTTCACAGGGTACTTTCAGATTCATTTGGTCAACTGTGTCCACCGACGACGTGATTGCACATCCAGGCTGGTAGCTGTTGTGTCCCTACAGGTGATGTGCGCCACACCCATGGACTTCCTTCCGTCTACAGTTGTTGACTGTGTGCCCGCTACCAGGTGGGGTTACCTTGCATCTGTAGTGGTTACGGCATGTTGCTACTGTGTAATAAACCTGTGCTTCACTTAGTGATGTGCGTTGTCTGTGGTCACACATTTGACTGCCATTTGCTTACTGCACCTGTGGGCTACTTGACTACAACTGGGAATGGGTGTGGTGTCTGTGCATTGCACCGTCTTCCCTGGCAACATCAGTGTAGGCAATGAGTCAGATGGCCTAGGTGTGTATGTGTTGTGTACCCCTGGTGGTGTGTCTCCCTCATATGTGTCACGTTGCCTGTACTCACATGCCTGTGTTGTCCTTGCTGTTGCAGTTCGCATACACAGTGTAATTTTGCAGTTCATCATCCCCATAACAGCACCCACGTTGGAATCACGACAGAGGCAAGTATGGTGTATTAGTGTGTTTATTGTGATACATCTGTGTTAATAGTGCATAGGATGGGTTGTGCTGTACATGAATCTTGCAATCCCAAGTTCCTAGGTGAATTGAAAGTCCAGGTAGACAGGATCCCCAGTATCGGGGCCACAGTTGTCTGACACATTGTTCCAACTTGTACTCCCCATGCAATGTGTGGGAGTAGTGTTGCCATCAACAGGGTGAACAGTCTGTGCACAAAGGCGAAAATCCAGAACAGGTTCAGGCTTCCTGGGAGTTGCGCTTGGCCATCAGCCTCTCACTTTCCCCTCCTCGGACGGCCCCTCTTCTTGGGGGGGGGCCCTCAAGTGCAGGCTGCTGCGGTGCAGGGGACTCTCCGC
This sequence comes from Calotriton arnoldi, assembly GCA_963921515.1. Lineage (NCBI taxonomy): Eukaryota > Metazoa > Chordata > Amphibia > Caudata > Salamandridae > Calotriton > Calotriton arnoldi. The sequence continues at coordinate 18,557 of CAWUFW010028146.1, read as the reverse complement.
CAGAGTCCTCCTCCCTCCCTGTGGCAGTTGCAGTTTGTTCTGTACCAGATGTTGTTGGCACACAGGGAGGTGTGGACTGGTTGCTGTTCATCTGGCGGAGGCATTGTAAAATGTCCCTGTGCACCGCCGTCATCTCATGTAGTACATCCCACTTGGACTCCACGCGGGACATGTGGGAGTCCACACGTGACATGTGTGACTCCACGTGGGACATGTGGGAGTCCAAGCGGGCATGATGGGCAGCCTGCTGCTGTTTGATGTCTCTGAGGAGCCCCACTACCTGGCTGAGCTCTCCGGTGCTGGACTGGTACGCATCAGCTATGCGTACCAGTTGTGGGTCTTCATGCACACCAGCAACGTCTGCAAGCAGCGACCTCTGTCTCCCACCCCTCCCACCACCCCTGCTGACATGTGCAGTGTGTGCAGTTGCACGCACAGATGACCCTGGTCCACCTTGGGGGTTGGTGGTGGTGGTGGTGTCCATGGCCCCAGGTTGGTCCAGGGTCACTGCGCTGGTGTTGCTCCTTATTCCGTCCATGTCGGCAGGGATGGTATTCGTGGTGACAGTCGTTGGAGGGGTGGGTGCAGGGGTGCAGCTGGTGGACCTGCTGGTGCTGCAGCTGGTGGTCCTGCTGGTGCAGCATGTTGACTTGCACCGGATGTGCCAGGTTGTTCATCGTCCGAGGAGGACAGAGGCTGTACGACGCCAGTGAGCTCGGCATCCTCTTGAGCCTGGGACTGGGACTCCTCAGCGTCTGCTGCTGTGTCCCTATCATCACCTGTTTTTGGGAGACACAAACAATGTATGTCATGTTTCTGCAGGCATCAGTGGTTGACACACCTGACAGTTGTGACTGTGCCTCGGGTGCGGGCCTGTACATTGTATTGTCCTAAGTCGTCACAGTCAGGGGTTGATATTGGTGTGGCACATTGTCCTGCATTATTTGGGCATTTCTATGTATTCTCTGGGGTGTGAACATGGTCTGCATTGATTGTGTTTGGTTGACAGCCAGACCTCCTTCCCACCCACCCACCCAGCCAGTCAGTTATCCCACCATGGAACGTGCTTGCATTGCAGGGAGTGTAAGTTGTCTCTCAGGATGTCAGTCAGTGGTGTCCTGCTGTTTGTTGGTGCACAGTTGGCAGCAGGGCCTTGTGCTCCCCACAGCAGTAGCCAGTGTCAGCCATCTTGTGAGTCCTTCTCCACTCCCTGTGATGTGAGCATGGTTCAGGGTGGTGTTGATGGGACAGTTGTGAGGGTGAGCTATGTCTGTGACTACGACTCCCATCATGCTATTGCCTCCACCCCCTTCCCAGCATGCCCATGCTTCCTTCCTTTTGACTCTGCTTCCCTGTGGGGTGGGCTGGCTGTGCTGACAGGATGGCTGGGAGTGTTGTCCTGGCAGTTGTTTGGCTAAGAGTCCCAAGAGTGTACCTGTGCTTCACACAACATAACCCAGGGTGGTGGTGCTTTGTGGGATCTTGTGTTAGGATGGAGGGCATTGCATTCTACCAGGTGGGTACTGTGGAGTTTGTGTTGGGGGGGTGAGGGGAGGTGCTGGTGACTATAGTCAGTGCTGCAAGTCCCCTTCCCACCCAGCCAGCCAGATATCCCACCATGGAACGTGCTTGCATTGCAGGGAGTGTAAGTTGTCTCTCAGGATGTCAGTCAGTGGTGTCCTGCTGTTTGTTGGTGCACAGTTGGCAGCAGGGCCTTGTGCTCCCCACAGCAGTAGCCAGTGTCAGCCATCTTGTGAGTCCTTCTCCACTCCCTGTGATGTGAGCATGGTTCAGGGTGGTGTTGATGGGACAGTTGTGGGGGGGCAATATGTGTGACTGCGACTCCCATGATGCTATTGGCTACACTGACTTGGCCAGCATACACAGAATTCCTTCCTTTGAGTGGTCTTCACTGTGTGTTGGTGTTGTTGTGGTGGCTACATGTGTGGATGTGTGTGTTAGTTCTATTTGTGCCACTGCCTAGCTGTAGTTGTGGTTGTGTTTGTACATGTGTTGGCACAGTTGGATGTGACTTTTTTGATGGCATGTGTTGTGTTTATCTGACTGACATACACATTTTGGGATGATTCTGTTCTAGTTGCTGTGTAATTGCTATGAGTGCATGGTTTGACTCTCCCCTTGACAGTGATGTGTGTGTTTTGTGGCAGTTTATTGTGTACATTTGTTGTGTACTCACCAGGCTCTGGGATGTCCTCTAGTCCATATACTCTCACTGGCGGAAGGATGGCCCGCACCTTCTCCTCCCAGGGCCTGAGGTATATTGGCTTGGCAGGAGGGCCACTGCCGGTGTGTTGGCTGTTGATGTAGTCTTTCTTGAGCATGTCCCGTACCCTCCTGCGCACGTCATACCACCTGTTCTGGATGTCCGTCTTTGTGCGCCGACATGGTGATTGGGCGTTCACCCTGTTGATGATCCTCTCCCACATCTTGGTTTTCTGCGACATGGGGGTCTGTTGGACCAGAGTGCCAAACAGCTGTGGCTCCACCCTGAGGATCTCGTCTACCATGACTTCCAATTCACTATCTAGGAACTTGGGATTCTTCTTGGGGGCATGGTGATGGGTGGTGATGGTGGGTGATGTGTGTGTTGGTGTGCAGGTGAGGGTGTGTGGGTGTGTGTTGTGCTGGGTGTATGTGAGGTAGGTATTTGTTGGTGTGTTGATGGTGTGTGTCTTGTGTGAGGGATGAGCTGTGGGTGTGTGGTTGCTTTCTCTTGGGTGCTGGCAGTGAAATGGCATTTGCAAAGGCTCATGGTAGTGATTTGTGTCCTTTATATAGGTGGAGTTGTGGGTGTGTCTTTGTTCTCTGTCCCCACCCCCCCCAGTATTTATTGGCTTGGTAATTGCTTGTTTGGCCTTTTTTGGTTGATTTTTCCTTTGTGCTGTTTGTGTATGTTGGAAACGTTCTTGTGACTGAGTCGGACCCTGCATTGGTCTCGTACGGTGTTTTCCGTGTCGTTCACGCTGTGTTTGTGCAGTTTTCTATGCTGCGTACGCGTCGGTCGCGGTGTATTGTGTTGCTTCGGCTCGGTTTTGTATGCGTGTCGGTCGTACGGCTTGTCCTCCGTCCGACTCGGTCGTGTTTTTCGCGCCTTGCATCGTACTTTGCGGTTTGGAGTTGGCGGGTACGATTCGGTCGGATTTGTTCCGGGTGCGTGTCGGTCGGTTGGATTCGCGTGTTTTTCCGGCCGGATTGCTATTTTCCGAGCGGCTCGGTCGGTCGGCTTGGTTTCCTAACGTGTCGGTCGGATTTATCGCGGCTTGCATCGTACTTGGCGTGTCGGGCGCCACTGGTACGTGTCGGTCGGTAATTTTTCCGGCTCCGTGTCGGTCGGTGCTTTTTTCGGCCCGAATCGGAATCGACCCCTAAGGGCCCGATTCTGATGCGGGTTGGAAAAGCTTCCCGACCGAGGGCCTGATTCTGATGCGGTTAGGAAGGCCTCCTAACGGCATTTGCTCCTTCCAAATCGGATCGGGAACGTGTCTTCCCGACCGAGGGCCCAATTCTGATGCGGTTAGGAACAAATGTTCCCATTGAAGTCAATGGGAGTTCAACCAAATCGTATCTGGAAGCATCCGGATGCATCCTACTCCGCCGGTCGGACTTTCCCGATCCGAGTGGGTCGGACACCATTTCCCAACCGATTCTGTCGGGAAGCTTTGCCAACCCGCATCAGAATCGGCCCCTAAACATATATATAAATTACTATTCCCACTCCACTGAGTATTAAATAAGGGAAGGTGCTGGACATTAAACATATATAAATTACTATTCCCACTCCAGTCAATATTAAGTCAGGGAAGGTGCTGGACATTAAACATATATAAATTACTATTCCCACTGCAGTCAGTATTAAGTCAGGGAAGGTGCTGGACACTAAAGATATATAAATTACTATTCCCACTTAAGTCTGGGAAGGTGCTGGACATTAAACATATATAAATTACTATTCCCACTCCAGTCAGTATTAAGTCAGGGAAGGTGCTGGACACTAAACATATATAAATTACTATTCCCACTCCATTCAGTATTAAGTCAGGGAAGGTGCTAGACACTAAGGGGCCGATTCCCATTCAGGCCGGAAATCTCTCCGACCGAGCCGGACCCGGAGAGATTTCCGACCGAATCGGACCCTAGCAGTCCGACCGAACGAGTACGATGCGTTCGCATGCTATCGGACTCAATTCGGTGGGACTCCCATTGAAGTCAATGGGAGCCGGTCGTACAACGCGTACGCGGGCTCCCATTGACTCAATGGGTGCGAGGCGAACAAGGGCGCCCCCTACAGCGGGTACGCGTCAAAGCGGGTCGCACCGTACATGCACAGGTAGGGGGGACCCATGGGTCCCCCCTGTGTGCGACTCGCGCGGCTAGGCGTACAGGGGGGTCCGACACGGACCCCCAAAGTGCGGCTCCGACTGCTCTTTCGAGCCGGACGGCGCGAGTCGGTCGGACTGCTCGCGGCGCGCATCGTACTTACCCGACCGGGGAACGTCTCCATTGGGCGGTGCGAGTCGTGTCCGTGCGAGTCGGTCGGAGCGGTTGGGTCCCGCGAACGAGTCGGTCGGCGATTTCACGTACGTTCACATCGTACTCGCTCGCCCGGACGCACGTCCGACTCGGTCGGGAAACAGGGCTCCGAATCGGATCCGGTAATGCCGAGTCCGATTCGGAGCCCTACCGGCCGAGATCGGATTAGGCCCCTTTACATATATAATTTACTATTCAAACTCCACCAAATAAAGTCCAAGAAAGTGCTACACACTAAACATATATATAAATTACTATTCCCACTCCACTAAGTATTAAATAAGGGAATGTACTGGACATTAAACATATATAAATTACTATTCCCACTTCAGTTAGTATTAAATCACAAAAGGTGCTGGACACTAAAGATATATAAATTACTATTCCCACTACAATGAGTATTAAGTCATAGAAGGTGCTGCTCTCTTTACCATTTTCCCCTAATAACCCAACATCCCAGTACTAAAACAAACATAATTTCCATTTTTAATTAACTTTATTTCTTAAAATTAATTTCAATTTTCTAAATTTTAATGTAATAAGTAATTTTATAATAATATTTAAAAAACACTCCCCACCCTTATCCCCTAATAACACATCACACTCCTAAAAAAAATAATATAATTTCTTTTTTAAATTTCACTTTCTAATTTTAAAAAAATTGCAATTTTAAATTTTTTAATTAAATATATCAATTCATATAATTATTTTTAAAACACTTCCCACCCTTCTCCCCTAATAATGCAATATCCCACTATGAAAACAAAAATTTAATTTCGAATTTTACATTTAAATTTCTTATTTTAAATTATTTTCAAAACTCGAAATTTTAATTTAATATGTAAATTTTATACTAATATTTTTAAAACACTACCCACCCTTATCCCCTAATAACCCAACATCCCGCTCCTAAAACAAAACATATATTTTATATTTTTAATTTAAAAATCATTTTTTAAAATAATTTCTAATTTAAAAAAAATTAAATTAATATGTAAATTTATACTAATATTTTTAAAATACTCCCCACCCTTATCCCCTAATAACCCAACATCCCGCTCCTAAAACAAAACATATATTTTATATTTTTAATTTAAAAATCATTTTTTAAATAATTTCTAATTTCAAAAAAATTAATTTAATATGTAAATTTATACTAATATTTTTAAAATACTCCCCACCCTTATCCTCTAATAACCCAACATCCCGCTCCTAAAACATATCTTACAATTTTTTTTATACAATTTCAAAAAAATATACAAACAATTAAACTAATAAAAAATTAATAACAATACAGAATATTTAAATATTTAGAAAAAAATGATATTTTACACTTTCTATATTTTTTTTTCAATATTTTTTACAACACTGACAAATCGATATTATCTACTAACGATATTACTTATTCGATATTTTATACTTCGATATTTTTTAATTAAAAGAAAACGATATTTTTTACTACGATATTCATGACTTCGATATTATGAAACATTCGATATTACAACTTCGATATAACTGCAATTCGATATTTAGAATTCGATATTATGTCCTTTTACCTAATACCGTGTATTAATTAATTCCTAGCAAAAGCTATTAATTTAAAGCAACCTTTTCGTTATTTGTGCACAACATGCAAAATGTGCAATGTACAACATAGCAAAAACATGCATTAGTACGATTTTTCAAAGCGCAAACAGTTAATATGTACTCATGCCATCATGGTTTAGTATATTATGTAAAATGCGTTTGCCCCATATGTGAATGTGTGCATTCAGGGTTGGTTAGTCCATGAGGTCAATACATTATTATGGGGTTGCTTAATTTCATGAGGATGTATTTTGCAAACCTCACTCCATCAATCCCCCCTTTGATGGTTTACCTTCATAAAATCCCTAAACATACGGTTTACCAAGTTATATAGCTGTTATTTTGTCTTCTGGCCCTTGCTCCTTACATTTTACGTACAATTTTTCTTTAAAATCCTCCAATTCTATCTCATCTATCTCTCTTTTCCTTTCTTTATGTTCCTTACTTAATTTCCTTTCTTTCTTTTCTTTGCGTCTTTTCTTCACACAAACATAAGCCATTCGTATCATGAATATCATAACAGCTACAGAAACTATTGGTACTATTATTTTTCCTACTAAGGAACTACCTATAGAAGAAAACCAATTGCTTATAGTAGAGAAACTCTTACTTAGTCTCTCCTAGACACCGTCAACCTCTAGTTGTGTTACTTTCTTATGCAAATCTGTGATATTCTGAATGTATCCTTCCAGATTCTTACTTTTTTCTGGAATGTAAGTGCAACAATGTTGAACCTTCAGCATTCCACAGACTCCACCCTCTTTTGCCAATAATATTTCAAGGGCAAGTCGATTTTGCATAACCATAGATCTCATAGCAATCATTTCAGTGTCAATCATCAGGAATCCTCCAACAGTATCCTTTGATAAATGATCAACCACTGTGGACAATTGTCGAATTTTATATGCATTCAGTGTAACTCCAACTCCAGGTATCAATGCTTCAAATATATCACCTACAATTTCTGAAAAACTTTCTCTTTTTACACGTGTTAGTCCTTGTTTTACTTCATGGATTCCATTTGTACTTTTGTCTACATGGTAGGCTTTTGGAAAGACAATCCCAAGATAACAAGTTCCATACCAGTGATCTGGTAGCTGATAATAGGCTTTCCTCCCACAGACATAATATATGCCTGGCAAGACAGGGTCAGTTCCTCCCTTTAATGCCCAACCACCAATAATTTTATAGGTATCTTCACATTCGCTGGAACCAATGAAGTAATTGTTGTAGTTAGTCTTTTCCCTACGTAAGCATAATTTTCCCTTCTGAGACCAATCCAGGGCCATTGCAGCATAAGTCTCGCCTTTGTCATAGTTGCCTTCTCTGAAAACCCAAGGCGGTGTCTGTAATTTCTCTTCAACAGCTTTTCTCTGAAACTTAGCCCTTCTCTCTTCCACCATCTCCAAAAAGATTTTCTCTTCCTTCTTCAATCTACATGTTAAATTATTTTTATTAGCGTATTCTATATCTAAAGGCTTTGTTGTCAGGAAAAAATCTCCCATGACACGTGCGGGTGCTATCTTATTCAACTCAGGTATTACAGGGACTTTAAAAAAGATTGTATCTACATTGGAATAATAGTAATCCAGTTTACCTGTTCTATACAATAAACTTGATAAGACACTACAGGTCACACCATAAGTCAAGGGAAGGTGATGGTAGGTTACACCTTCTGAAACAGATAATGGTAACTGTATACACACAAACAGTCACTAACATCCATTGTTTCCACATACTCGTAGAGTAATTTAGTGAAAACATTCAGGGAAAAATTAGTAACTGATCTATCGTGATGCAAACTACTAACATCTATTTGATTCAGGTGAGTAATAGGAGTTTGCTTAATGTCAGTGTCTACCTTTGGATTTGTTAAATTGCTAGGACGAGGTGTATCTTCTTTTATCAGATGTAAAGGTATTACAATTGTTAATATCACCCAAAATACTACCAGTATACAAAGTAGACACAAACAAGCCTTATAACACCTACACATAAAACTACATCTAGGTTTTGTTACTTGTGTATCTGCCATTATAATATTAATCTTTATAAAGTTCTAATGAATTTTCTAAAAAAAAAAAACTATTTCAATTTTTTTCTACAAAAATTAAAAATGTAGTGTGATCCCACACTTCAAAAGCTTTCTTCTTTACCCCTTCTTTTATTTTAACTAATCCAATTTTCCAGGACGTCTTCTGGATCTTCAAATAATTTCTTCAGTTGATAACGTGACACCTTAGGGGCCCATTACGATGGCGGGCGGAAGCACTACCGCCGTGCTGGCGGATGCAAAAACCACCAGTTACCGCCGGCACGCAGCAGTCCACACGCCCGCCCAATTACGATGCGAAAAGCAGGCCAAACACCGCCGGCAAGCCAGCAACACCGTCCGCCATCAAAGTGCGCCCGTACACGTAGCGGCGCAGCCCAACTGACACACACCGTCCGACGAAACACGTCCCGCCCGGCGCATAAATTACGATGCCGCAAACAAACGGCTCCCACGGCCAAGAGATACCGTACGTGAAAGAGAGGCGGTAACACGGACGCAGAGCACGGACAACGAAGAAGCGGCACCCCGGGCATGAATCCAGCACTGCAGGCCCTTCCCATGCTTCTGCTGATGCACCACCAAGGACGCAACGCACCGCGGAGACGCAGGTAGGCACACACACAACAAGTGCACGCAAACAGCGCACACAGTGCAAGGGCGGAAAAAGAGGACAACCCCCACCAGCGCGTGTACACAACACATCCACCATCGCATCCACAGATGACACACAGGCCAAATCGTAACATCGCAGAACACATGTGTACACACCACCTGGGACTAGGAACCAACCACCCCGTCACGGCCCCAAAGCGCCGATGACGCCGCCACACATGCGCACAACGCAGAGGCCAACCGCAGCGCCATGCATGCGTCGCACACAGACACAGGGACACAACCAAGCAGCACACACACCAGCCCCACCCCGAACGCACATGACACGTGACAGGCCGGCCACAGACATGTACCCAACGCCCAATTCACGGACAACACCCAACGCCACACAACCGACGCACACATGTCAGTGAAGTCACGCAACAGCAGGACACACCCCAGTGTAACAAACATGGCGAAGCACACAGCGGCGGCAACACCAACTAGGAGAAGCAGGGCTCCTTCGGGAAGAGGAACGCCAGTACCACACTGAAAAACCCATACCACCCTGCACATATGAACAAGACACATGAAACGGAACACCAAAGAGCCCGGTGACCGACAACAGGTGGCCCAAGAATTACATCCACACACAAGGCCCAACGCAGAGCGGAAAGGCAGGCTGCCGCCCACACAAGGGAGAGCAGACAGCACTGAATGACCTTCCATTCCAACTCCGAAACCACAGCCCCACGACAGAAGCCGGTGAATACAGCCATTGTCCAAGAATAGACCAACACAGGCATGCCGAGGAGACCGACCACACGGCAGATAGCGCATATCACAGAAGCACACAACGGACGGGGAAGAAAGAAGACAACACTCCCCCATGTCGGCCACATGCAAGTTAATTGGAAGGAGTCACACAGCACTGACCTTGAACTGTCTGAGAAGCATGTGGGAAGAGGGCCCGTGTCCTCCAAACAAGCAAACAGAACACAAGTCCTGTCTCCCCACGACAACACAGAGCTCACAGCAACCCCGGAGCGTGCACATTGCAGACTGCACACACAGCCGGAGCACGCCACCTCTACGAACCGCTGCGAAATGGCAACCGCAACACACCTACCCAACTACGCCGAAGAGCTCAAGCTGTACAAAACCAACCTGTTCCATACATTGGGATGCGATCTCCTGTCCCTGCTGAACGTAAGTTACCGACTGACTTACCGCATCACATTGTTCAGCTGCATCATGCCCGTCTTCTACTGTCGGAGGTGTCCCTACCAGCATCCCGTCGAGATATGCCTCTCCAACCCGGCATGTCTGAAGGCGGACCTGCTACCACTACTCCTCCCTCTGGACGCACACGACAGGGCCTGCTCTGCCTATGGGGGCATGGCGTATGTGGCCAACATCGCACGCGCACTGAAATGGAACCACTGTGCCTCCACACGACGGATCATCGAGAACAGCTACATCGAATGTCACCCAGCATGCCCCATCATGGTCCTCCAAGGGACAACCTACGAACAACACCTTGACAGCCACCATCCGCTTCATTGGCTGGCAAACATGGACACCACCAATGACATCGAAGCCCTGCTGGACGGCATCGCATACCTGACAACCTGTAAATACGTCGGACCACAACGCAGGTTCCCCGAGTGACCTATGAAGTCCAACCCCGCACCCATGCTCAGCTTCCGCACGGACTGGCCAGTCACCACCACAACAGCCATACCAAACGACCGGCAACTGTAACCACACCATCAACGACATCGCCATGACATCGGATATGACCGGGACATGCACACTGTTCCCCATCACATCCAGGAACACCGCATGCATCGTGGGAGGCAGTGGCATGGGCTCTGTGCATCGCACCCACATGGACGGAACTGCACGAACAACCAGGACACGACATGGATCCAGCGCACATGGACACACACACCGCTCAGTGGACATGAATAGGTCGCCTGGAGTCTGTGGGTGCTGCACCCCTCCCACCCCCGCCCCGGGAATCCCATACCAGGACCTTTGCATGGACGACAAGTGCATACAACAACAACACGACCCCAGTGACTGTGACATGTCCAGTAACCACCACAGTGCAACAACAAGTGGCACGCCGCTGCATGCACGCAAGCACATGCCCTGATGTCATCTCACATGCACGCGTGCATGAGGAACAACCGCAGCAAACCTGTCACATGGAACTGAGATGGACTGTGCCCATGATGCCGAGCGGTCTGGTAGGCTACATGTATACCGTCTGTGTCAAAGTCCGCAGCTCCGCAGCTATACGTAAATGTACATTAGCACAGCCTTGGCCAAGCAGATGTCACCCCACACCCTATCCCATTTGTAATCATGCTCAGTATATCCTCAATATGTATTCCGCTGCCAGTAGTGTCCACTATACTGCATCACAGAGGACAGAAGACTCAATATAATGTTTGAAACCAGAACTGTCTCCGCTGACTCATTTCACAAGTACGAATGAGAGAGGATGAGAGTATGTGAAGTACACGGCAGTCGTGACATGACCATGTAGTCCACTGGTATTGGATGTCAACGCAAATGAGTAGCACTACTGTGGAAGACACACATGTGTCGTGTGAAGTCGTATGGACGCAGTGCTCAGGTGGGTGGGTGCGACGGGTAGATGCGCACATGCCAAGTTGGAGCACGCCGTGTTGGGAGGGCTCATGAACAGTACACCACCGCTTCCCTGGGCATTGTGAGAGGACACCTGTCGGGGGGAGTGAACACGTGTGTGCACAGCAGCCGGGCACACGTACAAAGCGGTACCAGGCGCACCTCAGCCCACCCTCTGTGGACGAGCTGGATCCTGTTGTGCGCCCGCCATGCCCCTTGACAAGGCACACACAGCCCCAGTCGACCAGGTGTAACCCCAACATAGTCAATCCGCACAGGCGATACAGGGCACGGGATGGCAGTGGAGCATGGTGTGTGAGAGGTCTCCTCGCGCTCCTCCTGGTCATATCACGCAGGCAATAGAACCTCAACGTCCAGCATGGCAAAAAGTCAAATGGAAGTGTAGGGGGACGCACCACAGCACGAGCAGCACTGACGTCACGGGAGGTGGCTCGCACCATCCCATCCATTGCCCATCATACCAACCACGCCACATGCCATTGCGACTAAGTGCAAGCGCGTGCGCCACCACCCCTGAGCCCTCCCCAGAGAGGCCAAAGAGTGAATGTGTGGGCCATCAGCCACAGACGGACGCGGCATGGCCGCAAGGGCAGCCACAGCCACTGGGTGTCGCAGGTGGCGGATCCGGAAGGCGAAGACTGTGATGCATAGTCCATGCAGGCCGGGTCTCCATTTGGGGCACCACGCAGGTGGACGGCGTCCCGCCACACATCATACCCTGAGACAGCCCACTCGTGCAACTGGACCCACACATACACTCCTTGCCCTCTCTGGTGCGAGCTTGCGGCTGCCTGTGCAAGCGCTAGCCTCGCAGGTGAGCATGCATATTGGGGGGCGAGGGGAGGACATGAGGGCTGGGGCGAAGATGACTGTATCACTGTCAGTTAGTACAAGGGATGACCCAGATGTGGAAAGGAAGAGACGTGTCCCGTGTGTACTGCAACTAGTCGCCAATCCAACTACCCCCCATGTCCGGAATGTAAGCCCGCACCTAGGCCCGCCCATCCGCCACATCGAACATACCACCAGCACGACAACCTTCCCATTCGAAACACTGACTGGGGGTGGCGACCAGTGAACAATCATGTGTAGCCTACCCACGCGTACATGTGGGCCCTCCATGATCATTGGGTCCTAGATCCCCATGTGCATGCACATGGCAGTGGTATGTCTCACTTGCCATTGCCATTGTTGGGAGACCTGTGTAAGTGTATTGTGGCCGTGCCGCCCCAGCTTGACAGCTGGGCTGTGGCTCATGTGCTTGCTCAGTCATGTCAGTGATGTGTATGCGAAATTGCTATGTGCCGTGTTGCTTTGACATGTGTCCTCTGCCATTTAACCCAGGCGGAGACCGAACATTGACCGCCCATACCAATTGCTGGCGGACATGGACGATACAGAGGTAATCAGGAAGTTTCGGCTGGACAGGCCAACTCTGCATCGACTGTGTGCCATGTTAGAGCCCCATCTCCGTCCCCGCAGGGTGTATCCGACTGCTGTCACCCCCACGGCTAAGGTGATGGCCGCCATGCATTTCTTCGCCACTGGGTCATTCCAGCACACAGTGGGCAGTGGAGGAGGGATGTCCCAGCCCATGTTCAGCAAGGTGCTGAGGGATGTACTGGCAGCCATGATGCTGTACCGGAACAGGTACATCAGATTCCCCAGGGCTCGTGAATTGGCGGCAGTGAAGGGTGCATTCTATGCCCTTGGCAGAATCCCACACGTCGTGGGAGCCATTGACTGCACTCATGTTGGCCTTGTTCCACCACAGGCCACTGAGCACCTGTACCGCAACAGGAAGCACACGCACTCCCTGAATGTGCAAGTGGTGTGCCTTGCGGACATGGTGATCACCCACGTGTGTGCCAAGTTTCCAGGCTCGGCCCATGACGCACACATAATGCGCAACAGCATCTTGCCACGACTGATGGCCAATCTGCAACAGGATCGTGGCTATATTGTCGGTGAGTATGTGGAGTGGTGTAGCGTGCTGGTTGTGCGATGCTGTCCCCTGTCCAGTTGGAATAGCAACGGTTCTCTGTGTCCCTCACACCCAGGTGACTCTGCGTATCCGAATGGGGCATGGCTGCTCAGTCCATTGAGGAATCCTCGCACCCCAGCAGACGATCGATACAATGAGGCACATGGGAGGACCAGACGTGTGGTCGAGCGTACCTTTGGCCTCCTCAAGTCCAGGTTCAGGTGCCTGGACCGCACCGGGGGTGCACTGGCGTACTCCCCACAGAAGGTGTGCCAGATAGTGGTGGCGTGCTGCATGCTGCACAATCTGGCCATTCGGAAGCAGATCCCCCTCATTGTGGATGACGGAGATCAACCAGGGCCCCAGCCCGCAGACCAGGACAGCTCGAGTGAGGTGGACAGCGGAGAGGAGGAAGCTGGGAATGTGCGCCAGCAGCTCATCGCCCGCTACTTCACTTGACGGTGAGTGTCCATGTACGACAGCTGATGTGGCTGTATCTGTGCAGGTGTGTGTGTGCTGTGTCAGGGTGGCCGTTTGTTCACTGCGTGCTGTGTGTCAACGCTCCATGGCCAGGGTAGTATGCCACTGTTGGTGGCTGTGGCATTGTGCCCTATTGCTCTGTGCGATGTGTGTACATTGCTTGTAGTTGTTGACATGTACTGTGTGATGGGTGTGTGACACACTCATTGAATGTGCTCCTGTTCTGTCTCCCACCCCTAGGTCCCTACAGGCCCTCCGGATTCCATTTCCATGCCACGCATCAGGTGCCTTTCCGCCCAAGGTGGCCGTTGTATTCCGTACAATAAAGACACAGGGCACAAACAGCAGTTAGTGAAAAAGGTGCATTTATTACAAACTGTGACATGTGATTGTGTGTAATGTGATGACAAAAGTGGTGCGTGCAGTGACAATGAGCTGTCGGTCATGGCTGCGTGATGATCAGGGTGTACCCACTGGTTCTATGTCCATAGTCCAACACACACATGCCATCCAGCTGGCTGTGTGGAGTGGGATCGTAGAGCAAGTCAATGCAGTGGCTGGTCAAGGAAGGCTGGCGGAAGGCTGGCTGGCTGCCTCACTTGCGACTGGAGCGTGCGAAGTCCTCCCGGGAGATCTGTTTCCTCTTCGGACGGCCCCTTCCACGTTTGGGAGGGGGTGTGTGGTGGCGACCTGCTGGTGGTGGGTGAGGTGTGCTCACTGGCTGTGGACGCAGGGGACGTGGACACTGCTGGCCGACCCTGCGCCCTAGCAGGTGGTGGCGGAGGTGGTGTTGCTGGCCTTGCCTGTGACCCCACCGCCACCACCAGCTGGCCCATGAGGTCCACGAGTTGGTCCATACGGGACACGAATTGGCCCATATGGGCGTCCATGGACCTCAGCACCCCCAGCACCTCCCGCGTGTCAGTAGCAGACCTGGCCCATTGTCCTTGGGCCTCTTCATAGGCCCCAAGGACTCTGTCCATTTGAGGCAGGGCATGGCTCCCAGGGGAGGCTGGCGTTTCCCTGACCCTGCTCCTCCTACCAGTCCTGCTGCCACCGGCCTGCCCACTAGCCACATTGCTCACCACGGTCCTCGCTGTGGCTCCCAGGGTGGATCCAGTCGGCCGGGCCACCACCTGCGCTGGGGCTGGTGCCAGCGAAGACGTGGTGGTGGTGGAGGCGGTGGTGGTCGGTGCGGCGATGGTGGCGGTTGCGGCAGTGGTAGTGGCCGCAATGACCGTGGGTGTGGCCGCAACGACAGTGGCAGCAGGGGACTGGGACTGTTCAGCATCCCTGGATGATGGGTTGGTGGGTAGGAGGGGTCCTGGGGAGCGGCTGGGCCCTGCCACGCCAGATGGGCCAGCTTGGTGGTCCGTGTCCGAAGAGGTGGACAGATCCTCCAGATCCGTGTGTCCTCGTTGGGGGCTTGTAGGCTGGCTGTGCTGGCTGCTGTCTCCATCCCCAGCGTCCAGCAGTTCGTCACCTGTGGAGAGAATGAGATTTGTTATTGTGTTGCACCTGGCGAAGTATGTATTAGTCGTCTGACATTGGCAGTTCGTGCAATCTCGTACATGGGTTTCCCCGGAGGCGAGTGTGTGGCTGTGGCATCTGTAGGTGTGTGTGCTAGGCAATGGGACTGTGTGCTGTGCACATGTGGCATGGGACGGATTGGCCATGCCGATGGGTGTGTTGCTTTGCCCCTACTCATTGTGACTCTGGTGTATGCGGGCTCCTGGCCCATCCTGGGTCTGGTTTGTACTTTGCTTTTGGAGTTCAAATGGAACGCTTAGGAACGCATATAGCAACATGGGGGCCATGCCCCAGATTCGCATTTGGGAGGGGATATGCTTTTGGGGTACATGCTGTGAGCCATGGGTGCCGAACGTGACATGTGTTGTGGCAGCATGACAGTGCATGGTCTGAGGTGTGTGCATGCCTGACATGCCCTGCATATTTGCTGTCTGTTGTGGTTACTGGACATGGCATTGGACGCATCGTTATGAGTGAGTGATAGTTGTGTGCCAGCCAACGTATTGCAGTTGTCCCATCTCCTTGGTGTGCGTGCTGCCCTGTGCCATGTGCATCACTGCAGTGCTCGGGGGGGTGTGGCCCATGTTGTGTGTTGTTGCTCACAGTGTGTCGTGCGCTTAATTGACTTCTGGCACATGGTTGGTCATGGGCATGTGTCTTAGCGTGACTGCTGTATGTGTGGCAGCTGTGCGGATGACATGCCTTTCATGAAACTGGGGCTGACGGATGGGATGGATGGTATGTTGTATGTGCATGGTGTGTCTGTGTGTTTGATGGGTTCAGTGGTGTTCGTGTGCATTTGTGTTGTTCCGCTCTGTTGCGTCTAGTGTTGTTTGTCTTACATAGGCGTAGTTGTGGGGTGTGTGGTTGACAGGCAGTAGGGGCTACATGGACAGGACTTCAATGGTGTTTCGGTTGTGTGTGATGAGTTGCACAGTGGCTGCCGTGTGGGACTATATTCAGTGTGGCTTGTGCATGCAGACGTGGCTCCTTGGGTGTTGCTATGTCTGTGATGGGTCATGTGGGGTGTGAGTCTGCTGTTCATGTCCGTGTGCACATTGTTCACTTGTTCGTGACGGTGGGCGGTGCTGCGTGTTCGTGTGCTACGTGACATGTCCCATGTGTTGGTGGTGTTATGGTCCTCATGCCTCCAGTAATCCAGCCCTGTCCAGTTTCCCACCTGCAAGTTGTTCGTGCGTGCACTGTACTGGATGCCACATGGCTCTTAGCGGGGGGTGCTCCATGTTGCAGGTCTGTGGGGGTGGGGGGTGTAGTGGGTCGTGGGGTGGCTGTACACCCACTGACACCGATTGCTGTGGACCGTGATGTCTGCCTTTCGGCTGTCGTTGTGCACTGCGGTGGCTGACACGTGGGTGTGGGGTGTGGGGGATGCTCCTCCTTGCTGTGCTGTGGGACTGGGGCCTGGTGTGTGTTGTACTTGGGCTGTCCCCCTCCGACCCACTGCACTTTGTGTTCCTGCCACTTACCTGTTACTTGTCGGTTGGTGCAGCTGTGCCTGACACATGGGTGTGGGGAGTGCTCCACCTTGCTGGTCTGTGGGAGTGGGGGCCTGGTGGGTGTTGTACTTCAGCTGTCCCCCTCCGACCCACTGCACTTTGTGTTCCTGCCACTTACCTGTTACTTGTCAGTTGGTGCAGCTGTGGCGGACACATGGGTGTGGTGGGTGCTCGTTGTGGCGCTTCTGGCATATTTGTGGTCCTGTTGGTGGTTACGTGGCTGGCTTAGTGTACACATGTCCCCACGCATCTTACAGTTGTTCGGTTTGGCCTGTGTGTGGTAGTGTCTGTTGCATGTGCGTGTGATGTGTTGTGTATTGTGTGCTGGACATGGGGGTGTTTGTCCCTGGGAGCTGTGGCATGGTGGTTGCGCATGTGTGTACATAGCGGTGTGCTGGTATACATTAGTTTGTACTTACCAGCCTCCACTCCCTCTGCTAATCCGGCGAGGATCTCCGGATGTATTACGACTCGCACCTTCTCCTCCCACGCTTTGAAGGTCTTAAAGAGCGCGGGATTCCCTCCGCCAGTGACGGCAGCCAACTCTCTGTTTTTGCCCTCCTTCTTCTTGACCAGGCTCTTTACGTCATTCCAACGTTTGTTTATCTCGGTTCTGTTCCTGGGCAGGGTCCCGACTGCATTGACCTGGTCTACGATCCGGGTCCACATTCTGTTTCTGGTGGCTAGTGGTGTGTGCTGGACCATGTTCCCATAGATTTGTGGGTACACCTTGATGATCTCGTCAACCATGACCGTCAGCTCCATGGGCGTGAACTTGGGCATCCTTTGTGGTGCCATGGTGTTTGTGGTGGTGGTGCGGTGTGTGTTGTGTAATGTGCAGGGGTTTGTGGTGCCGGTGTTTGGTGGTGGTGGTAGTGGTGGTGGTGTTTGGTGGTGGTGGTGGTGGTGGTGGTGGTTGTGATGTGTGCGTTTCTGTGGTGTGCTGCTGTCCTTGCTGTGTCACTGTGTCCTCTCCTCTCCTCTCTGGTTTGCAATGTAGCAAGGGGTTGTGGTCTGTGGGAGTGCTGCTTTTGTACTCACCTATGTGGGTGTGTCCTCATGGTCTGTTGTTTTCAGGTGTGTTGTGTCTGGGGTTCTGGCCTTTGTATTTTTTGTTTGTCCGGGGGGTGTTTTCGGGATGTGTACTGTGCTTGTGTATTTGTGCGTGCTTTGCTGTGTGGACTTGTTGGCCATGTTGTGTGCTATTGGTTTTGTGTGCGGATGGTTTCTGTGCAGGTACGTGGGCGCCATGGCTTCTGCCGTGTCGATTCTCATCGGCGTTGTTTGCGCTGGCGGGCGGTATATTTGTAGTT
Organism: Calotriton arnoldi; assembly: GCA_963921515.1. NCBI lineage: Eukaryota > Metazoa > Chordata > Amphibia > Caudata > Salamandridae > Calotriton > Calotriton arnoldi. Next base: position 266 of record CAWUFW010028146.1, on the reverse strand, counting down.
TTCCCGCGCTCATGGCGGTGCGATCGTAATTTCACGTGCGGTGTGTCGGCCGTGTGGGCGGGCGGTTTTGTGTTGTCGTGCGTGTTTCCGTCCGTGGCGGGCGGTTTGACTCCGACTCGGACGATGGCGGGCGGTATTTTGTATGATTTTTCCGCCGATGGCGGTTTTCAGTTTGTGTACTCATAATGGCGTGGTCGGTGTTCAGGCGGTGTGTGCGGGCGGATTTTTGCCGCTTCCATGCCTGGCGGATTTTTTTACGCCGGGTA
>CAWUFW010028145.1:0-23214 GCA_963921515.1 Calotriton arnoldi | reverse complement strand
GGACAGCATCGTACAACCAGCACGCTACACCACTCCACATACTCACCGACAATACAGGCACGATCCTGTTGCAGATTGGCCATCAGTCGTGGCAAGATGCTGTTGCGCATTATGTGTGCGTCATGGGCCGAGCCTGGAAACTTGGCACACACGTGGGTGATCACCATGTCCGCAAGGCACACCACTTGCACATTCAGGGAGTGCGTGTGCTTCCTGTTGCGGTACAGGTGCTCAGTGGCCTGTGGTGGAACAAGGCCAACATGAGTGCAGTCAATGGCTCCCACGACGTGTGGGATTCTGCCAAGGGCATAGAATGCACCCTTCACTGCCGCCAATTCACGAGCCCTGGGGAATCTGATGTACCTGTTCCGGTACAGCATCATGGCTGCCAGTACATCCCTCAGCACCTTGCTGAACATGGGCTGGGACATCCCTCCTCCACTGCCCACTGTGTGCTGGAATGACCCAGTGGCGAAGAAATGCATGGCGGCCATCACCTTAGCCGTGGGGGTGACAGCAGTCGGATACACCCTGCGGGGACGGAGATGGGGCTCTAACATGGCACACAGTCGATGCAGAGTTGGCCTGTCCAGCCGAAACTTCCTGATTACCTCTGTATCGTCCATGTCCGCCAGCAATTGGTATGGGCGGTCAATGTTCGGTCTCCGCCTGGGTTAAATGGCAGAGGACACATGTCAAAGCAACACGGCACATAGCAATTTCGCATACACATCACTGACATGACTGAGCAAGCACATGAGCCACAGCCCAGCTGTCAAGCTGGGACGGCACGGCCACAATACACTTCCACAGGTCTCCCAACAATGGCAATGGTAAGTGAGACATACCACTGCCATGTGCATGCACATGGGGATCTAGGCCCCAATGACTTGCGGGGCGTGCTGATGGGGACTGACTGCATATCCGTCAAGCGGCAACGCCACGGCAACATGAGTGTCTGCTGAGCATGGAACTGCTTCCGAGGCTGGATGAGTATGGCACACGACGACGACGATGTGGGCACGGGCTGAGCGGCCAATACAAGTGGGACCTGTGGCACGAGGGGATATGAGACAGTAGTAGGTGTCAGCACTGCACCCTATGTACAGCACTGTACGGATCACAGCTCCCGAAACATTGACTGGTGTCCACATTGACAGCCCCATGCCAAGACGGCTGTGTGCTTGCAGTCACACGTCACAGGTGAGAGGTTGCATTGCACGTGCAAGGTGGCAGACGTACATAGTGGGAGCTGGCATGTGTGTGCATGTGTCTCCTGTTCAGGATCCACCAGATGGGCGCTGACTCTGTACTGACCATTGGACACAGCATGTTCCGTGGAAGGCTTGTGTGTGTGGGATGGTGGCAATGGATGTGCCTCCGTTGGGTGGGGGGCCATGCACAGGGCGGGTACGTCGATGATTGCGCATTGTTGGTCACGGTGGGTGCACCAACTAATATGTGTTGCCCTGTGTTCAATTCCTATGTCCGCATGATGATGGACTGTGGATGTGGGCAGACTACACATTGGTCGATGTGCTGTCTATATGCATGTGCCTTCACACCAGGCACAGCTGCCCCTGCACATGTGACCCCTGCTGGACTCGCTGCTGGGTCTGTGGAGCTGATGCACCTTCTGCGCGTGGGGCGGGCCGCTCTCCTCACTTCCCTCATTGCGCATGTCATGTCTTTGCCGCAGGTGACATGGATCATGGAGGGCCCACATGTACGCGTGGGTAGGCTACACATGATTGTTCACTGGTCGCCACCCCCAGTCAGTGTTTCGAATGGGAAGGTTGTCGTGCTGGTGGTATGTTCGATGTGGCGGATGGGCGGGCCTAGGTGCGGGCTTACATTCCGGACATGGGGGTAGTTGGATTGGCGACTAGTTGCAGTACACACGGGACACGTCTCTTCCTTTCCACATCTGGGTCATCCCTTGTACTAACTGACAGTGATACAGTCATCATCGCCCCAGCCCTCATGTCCTCCCCTCGCCCCCCAATATGCATGCTCACCTGCGAGGCTAGCGCTTGCACAGGCAGCCCCAAGCTCGCACCAGAGAGGGCAAGGAGTGTATGTGTGGGTCCAGTTGCACGAGTGGGCTGTCTCAGGGTATGATGTGTGGCGGGACGCCGTCCACCTGCGTGGTGCCCCAAATGGAGACCCGGCCTGCATGGACTATGCATCACAGTCTTCGCCTTCCGGATCCGCCACCTGCGACACCCAGTGGCTGTGGCTGCCCTTGCGGCCAGGCCGCGTCCGTCTGTGGCTGATGGCCCACACATTCACTCTTTGGCCTCTCTGGGGAGGGCTCGGGGGTGGTGGCGCACGCGCTTGCACTTAGTCGCAATGGCATGTGGCGTGGTTGGTATGATGGGCAATGGATGGGATGGTGCGAGCCACCTCCCGTGACGTCAGTGCTGCTCGTGCTGTGGTGCGTCCCCCTACACTTCCATTTGACTTGTGCCATGCTAGACGTTGAGGTTCTATTGCCTGCGTGATATGACCAGGAGGAGCGCGAGGAGACCTCTCACACACCATGCTCCACTGCCATCCCGTGCCCTGTATCGCCTGTGCGGATTGACTATGTTGGGGTTACACCTGGTCGACTGGGGCTGTGTGTGCCTTGTCAAGGGGCATGGCGGGCGCACAACAGGATCCAGCTTGTCCACAGAGGGTGGGCTGAGGTGCGCCTGGTACCGCTTTGTACGTGTGCCCGGCTGCTGTGCACACACGTGTTCACTCCCCCCGACAGGTGTCCTCTCACAATGCCCAGGGAAGCGGTGGTGTACTGTTCATGAGCCCTCCCAACACGGCGTGCTCCAACTTGGCATGTGCGCATCTACCCGTCGCACCCACCCACCTGAGCACTGCGTCCATACGACTTCACACGACACATGTGTGTCTTCCACAGTAGTGCTACTCATTTGCGTTGACATCCAATACCAGTGGACTACATGGTCATGTCACGACTGCCGTGTACTTCACATACTCTCATCCTCTCTCATTCGTACTTGTGAAATGAGTCAGCGGAGACAGTTCTGGTTTCAAACATTATATTGAGTCTTCTGTCCTCTGTGATGCAGTATAGTGGACACTACTGGCAGCGGAATACATGTTGAGGATATACTGAGCATGATAACAAATGGGATAGGGTGTGGGGTTACATCTGCTTGGCCAAGGCTGTGCTAATGTACATTTACGTATAGCTGCGGAGCTGCGGACTTTGACACAGACGGTATACATGTAGCCTACCAGACCGCTTGGCATCATGGGCACAGTCCATCTCAGTTCCATGTGACAGGTTTGCTGCGGTTGTTCCTCATGCACGCGTGCATGTGAGATGACATCAGGGCATGTGCTTGCGTGCATGCAGCGGCGTGCCACTTGTTGTTGCACTGTGGTGGTTACTGGACATGTCACAGTCACTGGGGTCGTGTTGTTGTTGTATGCACTTGTCGTCCATGCAAAGGTCCTGGTATGGGATTCCCGGGGCGGGGGTGGGAGGGGTGCAGCACCCACAGACTCCAGGCGACCTATTCATGTCCACTGAGCGGTGTGTGTGTCCATGTGCGCTGGATCCATGTCGTGTCCTGGTTGTTCGTGCAGTTCCGTCCATGTGGGTGCGATGCACAGAGCCCATGCCACTGCCTCCCACGATGCATGCGGTGTTCCTGGATGTGATGGGGAACAGTGTGCATGTCCCGGTCATATCCGATGTCATGGCGATGTCGTTGATGGTGTGGTTACAGTTGCCGGTCGTTTGGTATGGCTGTTGTGGTGGTGACTGGCCAGTCCGTGCGGAAGCTGAGCATGGGTGCGGGGTTGGACTTCATAGGTCACTCGGGGAACCTGCGTTGTGGTCCGACGTATTTACAGGTTGTCAGGTATGCGATGCCGTCCAGCAGGACTTCCATGTCATTGGTGGTGTACATGTTTGCCAGCCAATGAAGCGGATGGTGGCTGTCAAGGTGTTGTTCGTAGGTTGTCCCTTGGAGGACCATGATGGGGCATGCTGGGTGACATTCGATGTAGCTGTTCTCGATGATCCGTCGTGTGGAGGCACAGTGGTTCCATTTCAGTGCGCGTGCGATGTTGGCCACATACGCCATGCCCCCATAGGCAGAGCAGGCCCTGTCGTGTGCGTCCAGAGGGAGGAGTAGTGGTAGCAGGTCCGCCTTCAGACATGCCGGGTTGGAGAGGCATATCTCGACGGGATGCTGGTAGGGACACCTCCGACAGTAGAAGACGGGCATGACGCAGCTGAACAATGTGATGCGGTAAGTCAGTCGGTAACTTACGTTCAGCAGGGACAGGAGATCGCATCCCAATGTATGTATCGTGTTGGTTTGGTACAGCTTGAGCTGTTCGGCGTAGTTGGGTAGGTGTGTTGCGGTTGCCATTTCGCAGCGGTTCGTAGAGGTGGCGTGCTCCGGCTGTGTGTGCAGTCTGCAATGTGCACGCTCCGGGGTTGCTGTGAGCTCTGTGTAGTCGTAGGGAGACAGGACTTGTGTTCTGTTGGCTTGTTTGGAGGACACGGGCCCTCTTCCCACATGCTTCTCAGACAGTTCAAGGTCAGTGCTGTGTGACTCCTTCCAATTAACTTGCATGTGGCCGACATGGGGGAGTGTTTTCTTCTTTCTTCCCCGTCCGTTGTGTGCTTCTGTGATATGCGCTATCTGCCCTGTGGTCGGTCTCCTCGGCATGCCTGTGTTGGTCTATTCTTGGACAATGGCTGTATTCACCGGCTTCTGTCGTAGGGCTGTGGTTTCGGTGTTGGAATGGAAGGTCATTCAGTGCTGTCTGCTCTCCCTTGTGTGGGCGGCAGGCTGCCTTTCCGCTCTGCGTTGGGCCTTGTGTGTGGATGTTATTCTTGGGCCACCTGTTGTCGGTCCCCGGGCTCTTTGGTGTTCCGTTTCATGTGTCTTGTTCATATGTGCAGGGTGGTATGGGTTTTTCAGTGTGGTACTGGCGTTCCTCTTCCCGAAGGGGCCCTGCTTCTCCTAGTTGGTGTTGCCGCCGCTGTGTGCTACGCCATGTTTGTTACACTGGGGTGTGTCCTGCTGTTGCGTGTCTTCACTGACATGTGTGCGTCGGTTGTGTGGCGTTGGGTGTTGTCCGTGAATTGGGCGTTGGGGACATGTCTGTGGCCGGCCTGTCACGTGTCATGTGCGTTCGGGGTGGGGCTGATGTGTGTGCTGCTTGTTTGTGTCCCTGTGTCTGTGTGCGACGCATGCATGGCGCTGCGGTTGGCCTCTGCGTTGTGCGCATGTGTGGCGGCGTCATCGGCGCTTTGGGGCCGTGACGGGGTGGTTGGTTCCTAGTCCCAGGTGGTGTGTACACATGTGTTCTGCGATGTTACGATTTGGCCTGTGTGTCATATGTAGATGCGATGGTGGATGTGTAGTGTACACGCGCTGGTGGGGGTTGTCCGCTTTTTCCGCCCTTGCACTGTGTGCGCTGTTTGCGTGCACTTGTTGTGTGTGTGCCTACCTGCGTCTCCGCGGTACGTTGCGTCCTTGGTGGTGCATCAGCAGAAGCATGGGAAGGGCCTGCAGTGCTGGATTCATGCCCGGGGTGCCGCTTCTTCGTTGTCCGTGCTCTGCGTCCGTGTTTCCGCCTCTCTTTCACGTGCGGTGTCTCTTTGCCGTGGGAGCCGTTTGTTTGCGGCATCGTAATTTATGCGCCGGGCGGGACGTGTTTCGTCGGACGGTGTGTGTCAGTTGTGCTGCGCTGCTACGTGTGCGGGCGCACTTTGATGGCGGACGGTGTTGCTGGCTTGCCGGCGGTGTTTGGCCTGCTTTTCGCATCGTAATTGGGCGGGCGTGTGGACTGCTGCGTGCCGGCGGTAACTGGTGGTTTTTGCATCCGCCAGCACGGCGGTTGTGCTTCCGCCCGCCATCGTAATGGGCCCCTAAGAGGATTAAATATACTGATGGAGCAAGGTTTCAAAATTGAAACTTGCTTGTATGCAATCTTCCTCATAGTATTAATATATTAAAATTTGTACTGTCAAAACTAATCCTTGCATTCACAAACACGAAAGGGATAGACGCTTGCCTATGTGTTTTACTAATGAATAATGCTTGTCCATAAACCAAGATGGCCGCTAAAAGCGCAGGACTTTATTGCGCATGTCACAACCTGATCACATGGTGTGACGTCTTTCTTTGCTTGGTGGGAAACTTCTGCTTCTGCGCAGTGTGTATTAAAATGGCCGCTAAATGTTTTCACATGCTTAAGCTTGCTCTTATGTCATTATTAAATTGTCGTTTTCTTAACGCTACTAATGCAGGACAGTATTATGATTAAATGGGAATAGAGTTAGGGAAAGTGGGTATACAGTGAAACTTTTTATTTGTGATTTAATATTTTCTTCTTGCACTTTTAGTAATTCGTAAACTTGGGCCTGGGTTGGTGTCTTGAAACTCGAGAGACAGAGGGTTCTGCGCATGTGTTCTGTGTGCCTGCCAAGTGAAGTCAACTTGGACGTCTCCCAAGGCCACGACCTATTGGCCGAAGATGATGTACCCAAGGTTTCCGGCGGAACAAATTGTTACTTTTCTTCTGTAAAATATATAACATTTGTCATGAGACGGGTGGGAAATAAAGCGAATGTATTAATTTGAAGGGGAGGGAACGTAAAGACAATAGGCTTTACAATTTAGGCCAAATTGACATGGTGCGAGAATCCACCCCTGTCCCTGTCCAATCAGAAGTAGTGGTCCCATATTTTAGCAACATTAAGGGGAGGTATATGGGCGTAGAAGGATATAATAGAATATAGCATTAGTAAATTAGAGAAAGAAGAGCATATTTTCACGAAGCAAAGGAGAGCGGAGATGCTGACAGAAGAGCTCCAGACTGCCCAGCTGATTGGTTGCTGACTGAATTCCTGTCCGGAAGAGGTCCTGAGGAGGGGGCGGCGGAGTCCATTAGACGGGAGAATCGAGAGAAGTCGAGTATCAGAGAGGGGAACGGCGCAGGCGTCGTAGAGAGGTCACCGGTCCTGTCCTGATCCTGGAAGAAGTCTTTACTCTTCATCCTTCCTGGGTCCTATCTTTTCCAACTCCTTGGCTAAGGGGCTTGGTTCTCGCATTTTAGGTAACTATACTGCAACCTTTAGTTGCGCTGCTGTTTCTATCTTCTCCTCTTCCTTAAAACACCGTCATTTATTAGCAAAATCATTTTATGCTTTTTCTTGGGTATTTCAATCAAGTACCGTGTTTTCTGTATTTTACTCTGCTAAAACTTTAGATAAACATTTTAAAACTTCCTGACTCAGTGATTATTTCAGGATAATGTACTATAATGAATGTCACTCATTTTAAACTTCCCAATTAGCAAAGGATCCATTGGTAAGTTATTACTCTTCAATCAGAAGGTAATTGGTAGCAGGGACTTTGATAAAAGAGTACATCTGACATCCAGCGTAAGTATTAGTGTAGTGTGAATGTATGGGCCCAAGTGAGTATATGGTGTATGAATGTTGTTGGCTAATATTGCGCTGGATCAATACTATGCCCACTCCAAAAGAAATTAAGTAAGGGAAGGTGTTGGACACTAAAGGGGCAATATTTACTATTCCCATCCAATCTAACTTAACTCATTGAAGGTGCTGGACACTAAAGATGCAACATTGTCTATTCCCAGTACAATAAAACTTGTCTCAGGGAAGGTTTGGGACACTAAAAGGGTTAAATATACCATTCCCACTCCAAGATAAAATAATTCAAGGAAAGTGTTGACACTAAAGGGGTAATATTTACTATCCCCACTCCAATCTAACTTAACTCAGGGAAGGTGCTGCACACTAAAGAGGCAACATTGTCCATTCACAGTACAATAAAATTTATCTCGGGGAAGGTTTTGGACACTAAAAGGGTTAAATATGCTATTCCCACTCCAAGATAAAATAATTCAGGGAAAGTGTTGGACAGTAAAGGGGTAACATTTACTATTCCCACTCCAATCTAACTTTACTCAGGGAAGGTGCTGGACTAAAAACACAACATTGTCCATTCCCACTCTAACATAACAATAGACAGGTTGGACACTTAGGGCCTAATTACGGGTCTGGCGGTCCTCGGGCGTGGCTGTGGCGGTTCAGCCAATGCTGCATTGGCGGTCCGACTGCCCCATTACAAGTTGGGCAGTTGGACCACCACTGCACTGCCGCCGCCACCATGGAACCGGTGTTCCCTGTTGGTGGCATGGCGGTCAGGGCCTCAGTAATATGCTGGTGGTGCCGCTGTGGTACGTACCAACGTCAGAGCGGGGTTACGTGAGGTCAGTTCACTTGGCGGTTACTTCCTGGTGAGTTCAGACAGCTTTGTTTTTCTCCGTGGCATACGCAGTGGTTCATGTTTGTTTTGGCTTACTACAATAGCGTGTTATTTATTTATCTTATAGAGGCATCAGGGCTGTTACTACAATTGGGTAAGATCCTATAAGTAGTTTCATTTGCACTGGGTGCTTGACATGCAAACTTTACCTCGTGTTTACGGTTGGTGTAAATATGTTTTGCAGCTTATTGTATTGGTCTCAGTGATGATTGGTAAGACATATATTTTTATTAGGCATGCTTACTTGTTACGTTGGAATTTTCACATGTTTGTTATCTTGGGAATTTCTCACGCATGATCGAATGTGGATAACTTCAGGCACTTTTCTCACGGGCATATATACTCGGGAATACCCTTTGGTTTTATCTTCATTACCACCGGGTGTGTTTACTCTTTTTTCTTTTCTTGTGCACACTGTAAGTACTAGATAGACTGCACTTTCATTTTCACAGTTGGCACAGAAACAGATTTTTTAAAGCAATCAACTTTATGTGTATTATATAAACATCGTCTTTACGTTTGTTGATTTGGATCTTTTTTGGTTTTTGTTCCGGCAGGCGGCAAAGGAAGATTGTTTGATTGATTTACCCAGATACAAATGTTGCCCTGACGAAGGGTTTTCAACCCGAAATGCATTGGGTTTTTGAAATGAAAATGTTTTTTGTATTTTAGTTTCATATCACACATTGTACAGAGAATGTACTATTTAAGTTGATGGATGTTAAATATCATGTTTCGCCTTGAATGCTATACGTGGGTGAAAACATTGAGATTACATTTTCAATAAGACACAATTGAAAACCATTGAGTAATTGCTTTATTATTTCTTGAACCAGTGTTATATTTACAAAGTTTTGGTGAAACCCCTCAGGGGGACATAGCTGCAGTGCGCTGTGCCTAGGATCGGAGTGTTCCGTACCCTATCATTTTGCCGCTGTGGCACCGCCATGCATATTATGAGTTTCGGGACCGCCAGCGGTGTCATGGAGGTCTTTCCTCTATGAAATGTCTGGCAGTCCTGAAACAAAGGGGGCCCTACCTGTTGCCCATGTGCGTGGGGATGCATGCAGGCATGCACCCCAGTTCCTGCATAGCATGGACTTTACAGTCCATGTCGTGCAGGAACTTTTCTCGGCATTACTATTGCTGTGGCCATTTTCAGGGGCACTGTCATGGGACCGCCAAAAAAAGCCCGCCAGACATGAGAAAACTCGTAATCTGGTGGGCGGTGGGCACATAGGTTTGGCGGTGCAGGAGCAGGCCTACTACAAAAGAAGAAACCCAAAATATATCACACTATAAAATTGACATTTACTATATCCACCACAATGTCAACAAACTGAACAAACATCTAGGTAAACATCTAAAAAAATATGTATTTAAAATTACAATAAACCTCATATTTAAATATTTATTATCCACTATAACGTTTTGTAAATATATAACATAATTTTTTTAAATGATTACATTTACATTAAAAATAGCAACGTCCTAATAATTGTTTTCATATTTTTGCTATTTATCAAATAATATATTAAAATATTTGCATAATTTATTTTCTAACTAAATAAACATTTTTCAAATGTACAATATTAAATTTTTAAATATATGTTTCCATTTTTACAACATTCTAAAACAATTTTAACAAAGTTTTGAAAAATGGTCACTTTTTTTATAAATAGGAAATATTTTTTTAGAAAATATTAGGTATTTCTCATCAAATATCATATAACACTATTTATTTGAAAATAAATTACATTTTTTGATAATTAACAATTTATCAATTTTTTAAAAAATTCAATTTTTTTTTTTTTTTTACAAATAATAAAAAAAAAAAAAAAAATTCAACCTCTAAAATAATTTATTTAAATTACTTTAATTAGTCCAAAAACAATCCACAGCCTTATCCAATATTAATTCTACACCCCACATCAAAAAGATTTTTATATTTAATTTATCAAATTTAATAAATACAAATCCAAAAATAAACACTAATGCCTATTTTTTTTTAAATACTCTCCACCCTTATTCCCTATAAACCCAACATACCGCTCCTAATTTTTTCCTTTTTTTAAAAAAAACATAATATATACACTATGGGGCCCATTACGATACCCGGCGTAAAAAAATCCGCCAGGCATGGAAGCGGCAAAAATCCGCCCGCACACACCGCCTGAACACCGACCACGCCATTATGAGTACACAAACCGAAAACCGCCATCGGCGGAAAAATCACACAAAATACCGCCCGCCATCGTCCGAGTCGGAGTCAAACCGCCCGCCACGGACGGAAACACGCACGACAACACAAAACCGCCCGCCCACACGGCCGACACACCGCACGTGAAATTACGATCGCCCCGCCATGAGCGCGGAAAAACAACAAATATACCGCCCGCCAGCGCAAACAACGCCGATGAGAATCGACACGGCAGAAGCCATGGCGCCAACGTACCTGCACAGAAACCATCCGCACACAAAACCAATAGCACACAACATGGCCAACAAGTCCACACAGCAAGGCACACACAAATACACAAGCACAGTACACATCCCGAAAACACCCCCCGGACAAACAAAAAATACAAAGGCCAGAACCCCAGACACAACACACCTGAAAACAACAGACCATGAGGACACACCCACATAGGTGAGTACAAAAGCAGCACTCCCACAGACCACAACCCCTTGCTACATTGCAAACCAGAGAGGAGAGGAGAGGACACAGTGACACAGCAAGGACAGCAGCACACCACAGAAACGCACACATCACTACCACCACCACCACCACCACCACCACCACACACCACCACCACCACCACCACCACCACCACCACCACCAAACACCGGCACCACAAACCCCCTGCACATTACACAACACACACCGCACCAGCACCACAAACACCATGGCACCACAAAGGATGCCCAAGTTCACGCCCATGGAGCTGACGGTCATGGTCGACGAGATCATCAAGGTGTACCCACAAATCTATGGGAACATGGTCCAGCACACACCACTAGCCACCAGAAACAGAATGTGGAACCGGATCGTAGACCAGGTCAATGCAGTCGGGACCCTGCCCAGGAACAGAGTCGAGATAAACAAACATTGGAATGACGTAAAAAGCCTGGTCAAGAAGAAGGAGGGCAAAAACAGAGAGCTGGCTGCCGTCACTGGCGGAGGGAATCCCGCGCTCTTTAAGACCTTCAAAGCGTGGGAGGAGAAGGTGCGAGTCGTAATCCATCCGGAGATCCTCGCCGGATTAGCAGGGGGAGTGGAGGCTGGTAAGTACAAACTAATGTATACCAGCACACCGCTATGTACTCACATGCGCAACTACCATGCCACAGCTCCCAGGGACAAACACCCCCATGTCCAGCACACAATACACAACACATCACACACACATGCAACAGACACTACCACACACAGCCCAAACCGAACAACTGTAAGATGCGTGGGGACATGTGTACACTAAGCCAGCCACGTAACCACCAACAGGTCCCCAAATATGCCAGAAGCGCCACAACGAGCACCCACCACAACCATGTGTCCGCCACAGCTGCACTAACCGACAAGTAACAGGTAAGTGGCAGGAACACAAAGTGCAGTGGGTGGGACGGTGGACAGCCCAAGTACAACACACACCAGGCCCCAGTCCCACAGCACAGCAAGGAGGAGCATCCCCCACACCCCACAGCCACGTGTCAGCCACCGCAGTGCACAACGACAGCCGAAAGGCAGACATCACGGTCCACAGCAATCGGTGTCAGTGGGTGTACAGCCACCCCCACGACCCACTACACCCCCCACCCCCACAGACCTGCAACATGGAGCACCCCCGCTTAGAGCCATGTGGCATCCAGTACAGTGCACGCACGAACAACTTGCAGGTGGGAAACTGGACAGGGCTGGATTACTGGAGGCATGAGGACCATAACACCACCAACACATGGGACATGTCACGTAGCAGACGAACACGCAGCACCGCCCACCGTCACGAACAAGTGAACAATGTGCACACGGACATGAACAACAGACTCACACCCCACATGACCCATCACAGACATAGCAACACCCAAGGAGCCACGTCTGCATGCACAAGCCACACTGAATATAGTCCCACACGGCAGCCACTGTGCAACTCATCACACACAACCGAAACACCATTGAAGTCCTGTCCATGTAGCCCCTACTGCCTGTCAACCACACACCCCACAACTACGCCTATGTAAGACAAACAACACTAGACGCAACAGAGCGGAACAACAGAAATGCACACGAACACCACTGAACCCATCAAACTCACAGACACACCATGCACATACAACATACCATCCATCCCATCCGTCAGCCCCAGTCTCATGAAAGGCATGTCATCCGCACAGCTGCCACACATACAGCAGTCACGCTAAGACACATGCCCATGACCAACCATGTGCCAGAAGTCAATTAAGCGCACGACACACTGTGAGCAACAACACACAACATGGGCCACCCCCCCGAGCACTGCAGTGATGCACATGGCACAGGGCAGCACGCACACCAAGGAGATGGGACAACTGCAATACGTTGGCTGGCACACAACTATCACTCACCCATAACGATGCGTCCAATGCCATGTCCAGTAACCACAACAGACAGCAAATATGCAGGGCATGTCAGGCATGCACACACCTCAGACCATGCACTGTCATGCAGCCACAACACATGTCACGTTCGGCACCCATGGCTCACAGCATGTACCCCAAAAGCATATCCCCTCCCAAATGCGAATCTGGGGCATGGCCCCCATGTTGCCATATGCGTTCCTAAGCGTTCCATTTGAACCCCAAAAGCATATCCCCTCCCAAATGCGAATCTGGGGCATGGCCCCCATGTTGCCATATGCGTTCCTAAGCGTTCCATTTGAACCCCAAAAGCATATCCCCTCCCAAATGCGAATCTGGGGCATGGCCCCCATGTTGCCATATGCGTTCCTAAGCGTTCCATTTGAACCCCAAAAGCATATCCCCTCCCAAATGCGAATCTGGGGCATGGCCCCCATGTTGCCATATGCGTTCCTAAGCGTTCCATATGAACTCCAAAAGCAAAGTACAAACCAGACCCAGGATGGGCCAGGAGCCCGCATACACCAGAGTCACAATGAGTAGGGGCACAGCAACACACCCATCGGCATGGCCAATCCGTCCCATGCCACATGTGCACAGCACACAGTCCCATTGCCTAGCACACACAACTACAGATGCCACAGCCACACACTCGCCTCCGGGAAACCCATGTACGAGATTGCACGAACTGCCAATGTCAGACGACTAATACATACTTCGCCAGGTGCAACACAATAACAAATCTCATTCTCTCCACAGGTGATGAACTGCTGGATGCTGGGGATGGAGACAGCAGCCAGCACAGCCAGCCTACAAGCCCCCAACGAGGACACACGGATCTGGAGGATCTGTCCTCCTCTTCGGACACGGACCACCAAGCTGGCCCATCTGGCGTGGCAGGGCCCAGCCGCTCCCCAGGACCTCTCCTACCCACCAACCCATCATCCAGGGATGCTGAACAGTCCCAGTCCCCTGCTGCCACTGTCGTTGCGGCCACACCCACGGTCATTGCGGCCACTACCACTGCCGCAACCGCCACCATCGCCGCACCGACCACCACCGCCTCCACCACCACCACGTCTTCGCTGGCACCAGCCCCAGCGCAGGTGGTGGCCCGGCCGACTGGATCCACCCTGGGAGCCACAGCGAGGACCGTGGTGTGCAATGTGGCTAGTGGGCAGGCCGGTGGCAGCAGGACTGGTAGGAGGAGCAGGGTCAGGGAAACGCCAGCCTCCCCTGGGAGCCATGCCCTGCCTCAAATGGCCAGAGTCCTTGGGGCCTATGAAGAGGCCCAAGGACAATGGGCCAGGTCTGCTACTGACACGCGGGAGGTGCTGGGGGTGCTGAGGTCCATGGACGCCCATATGGGCCAATTCGTGTCCCGTATGGACCAACTCGTGGACCTCATGGGCCAGCTGGTGGTGGCGGTGGGGTCACAGGCAAGGCCAGCAACACCACCTCCGCCACCACCTGCTAGGGCGCAGGCTCGGGCAGCAGTGTCCACTTCCCCTGCGTCCACAGCCAGTGAGCACACCTCACCCACCACCAGCAGGTCGCCACCACACACCCCCTCCCAAACGTGGAAGGGGCCGTCCGAAGAGGAAACAGATCTCCCGGGAGGACTTCGCACGCTCCAGTCGCAAGTGAGGCAGCCAGCCAGCCTTCCGCCAGCCTTCCTTGACCAGCCACTGCATTGACTTGCTCTACGATCCCACTCCACACAGCCAGCTGGATGGCATGTGTGTGTTGGACTATGGACATAGAACCAGTGGGTACACCCTGATCATCACGCAGCCATGACCGACAGCTCATTGTCACTGCACGCACCACTTTTGTCATCACCTTACACACAATCACATGTCACAGTTTGTAATAAATGCACCTTTTTCACTAACTGCTGTTTGTGCCCTGTGTTTTATTTGTACGGAATACAACGGCCACCTTGGGCGGAAAGGCACCTGATGAGTGGCATGGCAATGGAATCCGGAGGGCCTGTAGGGACCTAGGGGTGGGAGACAGAACAGGAGCACATTCAATGAGTGTGTCACACACCCATCACACAGTACATGTCAACAACTACAAGCAATGTACACACATCGCACAGAGCAATAGGGCACAATGCCACAGTCACCAACAGTGGCATACTACCCTGGCCATGGAGCGTTGACACACTGCACGCAGTGAACATACGGCCACCCTGACACAGCACACACACACCTGCACAGATACAGACACATCATCCGTCGTACATGGACACTCACCGTCAAGTGAAGTAGCGGGCGATGAGCTGCTGCCGCACATTCCCAGCTTCCTCCTCTCCGCTGTCCACCTCACTCGAGCTGTCCTGGTCTGCGGGCTGGGGCCCTGGTTGATCTCCGTCATCCACAATGAGGGGGATCTGCTTCCGAATGGCCAGATTGTGCAGCATGCAGCACGCCACCACTATCTGGCACACCTTCTGTGGGGAGTACGCCAGTGCACCCTCGGTGCGGTCCAGGCACCTGAACCTGGACTTGAGGAGGCCAAAGGTACGCTCGACCACACGTCTGGTCCTCCCATGTGCCTCATTGTATCGATCGTCTGCTGGGGTGCGAGGATTCCTCAATGGACTGAGCAGCCATGCCCCATTCGGATACGCAGAGTCACCTGGGTGTGAGGGACACAGAGAACCGTTGCAATTCCAACTGGACAGGGGACAGCATCGCACAACCAGCACGCTACACCACTCCACATACTCACCGACAATACAGGCACGATCCTGTTGCAGATTGGCCATCAGTCGTGGCAAGATGCTGTTGCGCATTATGTGTGCGTCATGGGCCGAGCCTGGAAACTTGGCACACACGTGGGTGATCACCATGTCCGCAAGGCACACCACTTGCACATTCAGGGAGTGCGTGTGCTTCCTGTTGCGGTACAGGTGCTCAGTGGCCTGTGGTGGAACAAGGCCAACATGAGTGCAGTCAATGGCTCCCACGACGTGTGGGATTCTGCCAAGGGCATAGAATGCACCCTTCACTGCCGCCAATTCACGAGCCCTGGGGAATCTGATGTACCTGTTCCGGTACAGCATCATGGCTGCCAGTACATCCCTCAGCACCTTGCTGAACATGGGCTGGGACATCCCTCCTCCACTGCCCACTGTGTGCTGGAATGACCCAGTGGCGAAGAAATGCATGGCGGCCATCACCTTAGCCGTGGGGGTGACAGCAGTCGGATACACCCTGCGGGGACGGAGATGGGGCTCTAACATGGCACACAGTCGATGCAGAGTTGGCCTGTCCAGCCGAAACTTCCTGATTACCTCTGTATCGTCCATGTCCGCCAGCAATTGGTATGGGCGGTCAATGTTCGGTCTCCGCCTGGGTTAAATGGCAGAGGACACATGTCAAAGCAACACGGCACATAGCAATTTCGCATACACATCACTGACATGACTGAGCAAGCACAAGAGCCACAGGCCAGCTGTCAAGCTGGGACGGCACGGCCACAATACACTTCCACAGGTCTCCCAACAATGGCAATGGTAAGTGAGACATACCACTGCCATGTGCATGCACATGGGGATCTAGGCCCCAATGACTTGCGGGGCGTGCTGATGGGGACTGACTGCATATCCGTCAAGCGGCAACGCCACGGCAACATGAGTGTCTGCTGAGCATGGAACTGCTTCCGAGGCTGGATGAGTATGGCACACGACGACGACGATGTGGGCACGGGCTGAGCGGCCAATACAAGTGGGACCTGTGGCACGAGGGGATATGAGACAGTAGTAGGTGTCAGCACTGCACCCTATGTACAGCACTGTACGGATCACAGCTCCCGAAACATTGACTGGTGTCCACATTGACAGCCCCATGCCAAGATGGCTGTGTGCTTGCAGTCACACGTCACAGGTGAGAGGTTGTATTGCACGTGCAAGGAGGCAGACGTACATAGTGGGAGCTGGCATGTGTGTGCATGTGTCTCCTGTTCAGGATCCACCAGATGGGCGCTGACTCTGTACTGACCATTGGACACAGCATGTTCCGTGGA
The DNA here is from genome assembly GCA_963921515.1 of Calotriton arnoldi. Classification (NCBI taxonomy): domain Eukaryota; kingdom Metazoa; phylum Chordata; class Amphibia; order Caudata; family Salamandridae; genus Calotriton; species Calotriton arnoldi. Next base: position 6,220 of record CAWUFW010028145.1, on the reverse strand, counting down.
AGGCTTGTGTGTGTGGGATGGTGGCACTGGATGTGCCTCCGTTGGGTGGGGGCCATGCACAGGGCGGGTACGTCGATGATTGCGCATTGTTGGTCACGGTGGGTGCACCAACTAATATGTGTTGCCCTGTGTTCAATTCCTATGTCCGCATGATGATGGACTGTGGATGTGGGCAGACTACACATTGGTCGATGTGCTGTCTATATGCATGTGCCTTCACACCAGGCACAGCTGCCCCTGCACATGTGACCCCTGCTGGACTCGCTGCTGGGTCTGTGGAGCTGATGCACCTTCTGCGCGTGGGGCGGGCCGCTCTCCTCACTTCCCTCATTGCGCATGTCATGTCTTTGCCGCAGGTGACATGGATCATGGAGGGCCCACATGTACGCGTGGGTAGGCTACACATGATTGTTCACTGGTCGCCACCCCCAGTCAGTGTTTCGAATGGGAAGGTTGTCGTGCTGGTGGTATGTTCGATGTGGCGGATGGGCGGGCCTAGGTGCGGGCTTACATTCCGGACATGGGGGGTAGTTGGATTGGCGACTAGTTGCAGTACACACGGGACACGTCTCTTCCTTTCCACATCTGGGTCATCCCTTGTACTAACTGACAGTGATACAGTCATCATCGCCCCAGCCCTCATGTCCTCCCCTCGCCCCCCAATATGCATGCTCACCTGCGAGGCTAGCGCTTGCACAGGCAGCCCCAAGCTCGCACCAGAGAGGGCAAGGAGTGTATGTGTGGGTCCAGTTGCACGAGTGGGCTGTCTCAGGGTATGATGTGTGGCGGGACGCCGTCCACCTGCGTGGTGCCCCAAATGGAGACCCGGCCTGCATGGACTATGCATCACAGTCTTCGCCTTCCGGATCCGCCACCTGCGACACCCAGTGGCTGTGGCTGCCCTTGCGGCCAGGCCGCGTCCGTCTGTGGCTGATGGCCCACACATTCACTCTTTGGCCTCTCTGGGGAGGGCTCGGGGGTGGTGGCGCACGCGCTTAGTCGCAATGGCATGTGGCGTGGTTGGTATGATGGGCAATGGATGGGATGGTGCGAGCCACCTCCCGTGACGTCAGTGCTGCTCGTGCTGTGGTGCGTCCCCCCTACACTTCCATTTGACTTGTGCCATGCTAGACGTTGAGGTTCTATTGCCTGCGTGATATGACCAGGAGGAGCGCGAGGAGACCTCTCACACACCATGCTCCACTGCCATCCCGTGCCCTGTATAGTCTGTGCGGATTGACTATGTTGGGGTTACACCTGGTCGACTGGGGCTGTGTGTGCCTTGTCAAGGGGCATGGCGGGCGCACAACAGGATCCAGCTTGTCCACAGAGGGTGGGCTGAGGTGCGCCTGGTACCGCTTTGTACGTGTGCCCGGCTGCTGTGCACACACGTGTTCACTCCCCCGACAGGTGTCCTCTCACAATGCCCAGGGAAGCGGTGGTGTACTGTTCATGAGCCCTCCCAACACGGCGTGCTCCAACTTGGCATGTGCGCATCTACCCGTCGCACCCACCCACCTGAGCACTGCGTCCATACGACTTCACACGACACATGTGTGTCTTCCACAGTAGTGCTACTCATTTGCGTTGACATCCAATACCAGTGGACTACATGGTCATGTCACGACTGCCGTGTACTTCACATACTCTCATCCTCTCTCATTCGTACTTGTGAAATGAGTCAGCGGAGACAGTTCTGGTTTCAAACATTATATTGAGTCTTCTGTCCTCTGTGATGCAGTATAGTGGACACTACTGGCAGCGGAATACATGTTGAGGATATACTGAGCATGATAACAAATGGGATAGGGTGTGGGGTTACATCTGCTTGGCCAAGGCTGTGCTAATGTACATTTACGTATAGCTGCGGAGCTGCGGACTTTGACACAGACGGTATACATGTAGCCTACCAGACCGCTTGGCATCATGGGCACAGTCCATCTCAGTTCCATGTGACAGGTTTGCTGGGGTTGTTCCTCATGCACGCGTGCATGTGAGATGACATCAGGGCATGTGCTTGCGTGCATGCAGCGGCGTGCCACTTGTTGTTGCACTGTGGTGGTTACTGGACATGTCACAGTCACTGGGGTCGTGTTGTTGTTGTATGCACTTGTCGTCCATGCACCGGTCCTGGTTTGGGATTCCGGGGGGGGGGGTGGGAGCGGTGCAGCACCCACAGACTCCAGGCGACCTATTCATGTCCACTGAGCGGTGTGTGTGTCCATGTGCGCTGGATCCATGTCGTGTCCTGGTTGTTCGTGCAGTTCCGTCCATGTGGGTGCGATGCACAGAGCCCATGCCACTGCCTCCCACGATGCATGCGGTGTTCCTGGATGTGATGGGGAACAGTGTGCATGTCCCGGTCATATCCGATGTCATGGCGATGTCGTTGATGGTGTGGTTACAGTTGCCGGTCGTTTGGTATGGCTGTTGTGGTGGTGACTGGCCAGTCCGTGCGGAAGCTGAGCATGGGTGCGGGGTTGGACTTCATAGGTCACTCGGGGAACCTGCGTTGTGGTCCGACGTATTTACAGGTTGTCAGGTATGCGATGCCGTCCAGCAGGGCTTCCATGTCATTGGTGGTGTACATGTTTGCCAGCCAATGAAGCGGATGGTGGCTGTCAAGGTGTTGTTCGTAGGTTGTCCCTTGGAGGACCATGATGGGGCATGCTGGGTGACATTCGATGTAGCTGTTCTCGATGATCCGTCGTGTGGAGGCACAGTGGTTCCATTTCAGTGCGCGTGCGATGTTGGCCACATACGCCATGCCCCCATAGGCAGAGCAGGCCCTGTCGTGTGCGTCCAGAGGGAGGAGTAGTGGTAGCAGGTCCGCCTTCAGACATGCCGGGTTGGAGAGGCATATCTCGACGGGATGCTGGTAGGGACACCTCCGACAGTAGAAGACGGGCATGACGCAGCTGAACAATGTGATGCGGTAAGTCAGTCGGTAACTTACGTTCAGCAGGGACAGGAGATCGCATCCCAATGTATGTATCGTGTTGGTTTGGTACAGCTTGAGCTGTTCGGCGTAGTTGGGTAGGTGTGTTGCGGTTGCCATTTCGCAGCGGTTCGTAGAGGTGGCATGCTCCGGCTGTGTGTGCAGTCTGCAATGTGCACGCTCCGGGGTTGCTGTGAGCTCTGTGTAGTCGTGGGGAGACAGGACTTGTGTTCTGTTGGCTTGTTTGGAGGACACGGGCCCTCTTCCCACATGCTTCTCAGACAGTTCAAGGTCAGTGCTGTGTGACTCCTTCCAATTAACTTGCATGTGGCCGACATGGGGGAGTGTTTTCTTCTTTCTTCCCCGTCCGTTGTGTGCTTCTGTGATATGCGCTATCTGCCCTGTGGTCGGTCTCCTCGGCATGCCTGTGTTGGTCTATTCTTGGACAATGGCTGTATTCACCGGCTTCTGTCGTAGGGCTGTGGTTTCGGTGTTGGAATGGAAGGTCATTCAGTGCTGTCTGCTCTCCCTTGTGTGGGCGGCAGGCTGCCTTTCCGCTCTGCGTTGGGCCTTGTGTGTGGATGTTATTCTTGGGCCACCTGTTGTCGGTCCCCGGGCTCTTTGGTGTTCCGTTTCATGTGTCTTGTTCATATGTGCAGGGTGGTATGGGTTTTTCAGTGTGGTACTGGCGTTCCTCTTCCCGAAGGGGCCCTGCTTCTCCTAGTTGGTGTTGCCGCCGCTGTGTGCTTCGCCATGTTTGTTACACTGGGGTGTGTCCTGCTGTTGCGTGACTTCACTGACATGTGTGCGTCGGTTGTGTGGCGTTGGGTGTTGTCCGTGAATTGGGCGTTGGGGACATGTCTGTGGCCGGCCTGTCACGTGTCATGTGCGTTCGGGGTGGGGCTGATGTGTGTGCTGCTTGGTTGTGTCCCTGTGTCTGTGTGCAACGCATGCATGGCGCTGCGGTTGGCCTCTGCGTTGTGCGCATGTGTGGCGGCGTCATCGGCGCTTTGTGGCCGTGACGGGGTGGTTGGTTCCTAGTCCCAGGTGGTGTGTACACATGTGTTCCGCGATGTTAGGATTTGGCCTGTGTGTCATATGTGGATGCAATGGTGGATGTGTAGTTTGCACGCGCTGGTGGGGGGTTGTCCGCTTTTTCCACCCTTGCACTGTGTGCGCTGTTTGCGTGCACTTGTTGTGTGTGTGCCTACCTGCGTCTCCGCGGTACGTTGCGTCCTTGGTGGTGCATCAGCAGAAGCATGGGAAGGGCCTGCAGTGCTGGATTCATGCCCGGGGTGCCGCTTCTTCGTTGTCCGTGCTCTGCGTCCGTGTTTCCGCCTCTCTTTCACGTGCGGTGTCTCTTTGCCGTGGGAGCCGTTTGTTTGCGGCATCGTAATTTATGCGCCGGGCGGGACGTGTTTCGTCGGACGGTGTGTGTCAGTTGTGCTGCGCCGCTACGTGTGCGGGCGCACTTTGATGGCGGACGGTGTTGCTGGCTTGCCGGCGGTGTTTGGCCTGCTTTTCGCATCGTAATTGGGCGGGCGTGTGGACTGCTGCGTGCCGGCGGTAACTGGTGGTTTTTGCATCCGCCAGCACGGCGGTTGTGCTTCCGCCCGCCATCGTAATATTATTATCACACTTTCTTTTTATTTTTCGGGATTTCTTGAGCGATTTTTATATTTTTATATCTTTTCGGGCTTTTGAGGGTTTCGCGTGATTTGGATTTGGCCAGGATGGATTTATATTGGACCTGTTTGATTTTTGCATTTTTTGGGGGCTTTTTTAAACATTAACATGGATTAACAGACATGTGATGTAAGGATTATTACTTGTTGAAATACATCTTCTACAGCCACATAAACCGTAAGTTCCATTTTTTTGTATTAATTTGGGTGGGAAATGTGTTGTTGTTATACTAATTGTGATACATAGTATATTTTGGATAAATATTATTTATTTGTAAATATATTTTTAATAATAAAAATATATATATGACAATTAATTAATATTTTGTTTGAGAAAATATAATATTAATATCTTTGTGTAAAGTGCTTTGCTTCGTGAACGGAAAATGTATAATAGCTGTGGAAATGTAGTTTATGGGTTTTCATGCTTTCGGCTATTAGGGACAGGTAATCGAGGCCTCTTGTTGATGGGTATAGGGGTAACCTGACTTTGCAATGTAAAGCTCAAACATTTTGCCAGCTTGCTTAGTTAATTTGGGACATATTTGAGTGACAGATTGTTCATCATCGGTAATTCTTGGTAGCTTTGTTCTTTCTGTAGGGATTGTTAGTAGTTTTTCTAGGGTAGGTCTGACTCTCCGCTTGCTGTTTGCTTGGAAGGCGTTATGCCATCCTTCAGCTGCTGCTATTAGTTTTGGCTTCGTTGTTTGAGGTACAAAGAGGTATACGTTCCACCAGGAATGTGGAACTTGGGGCTGCCTTCTGTGCCCCTGATCTTATGCAGTCTGCACCCCACCAGGTGTCCTCAAGTGAGTCTCAGTAGTGGGCTCACCATAGTCTTCGTGTCTGTTGATAAAAGGGGCTGTCTACTAGAATGTTGTAGTGCTCAGCAACATCGGTTACAGGTGCATGTGCTAGTAGCCACTATACGCACTTTTTAATTTGGTGGCGAAAGCACTGTACTAGTAGCGTACTGCACACTCAGGGGTCGATTCCGATCTCGCCGGTAGGCGCACCTAACACTCATTCAGATCCGGAAGAAAATACCCAGCCCGAATCGCGTGTTTCCCGACCGGTTCGAACACCCGTCCGGGCCGAACAAGTACGTATGCGCATAGCAGCCCAGATTCCGAGCGCAGCCGTACTCACCCAATCCAGCCCTGTTCCCCGCCTCCCGAGCCGGATCCGTAAGCGCCGATTCGAGTAGTCTGCGGAACCAAATACACAGCACCTTCCGCCCGGACTAGTGCGATGCGCAGCTTCCGACTGGCTGCCAACCCGTCGCTATCGTCCGGCACGTTTCAGCATCCGGGAGAGCCACGCGATAGAGACCGCTGGGACCAAGGCCACAAGGCGATCCACGGACGCACGAGGCGAGACAAGCCAGCGGCATGTGCACGAGTCGAAGCCACGAGAAACCCGAAACGAGACGACCCAACCATGAATCCCATCGCGCCCAGGTCCTACCTATACTCTAGCATCTAAGGCCGGGACCCGATGCCGGACGCTCTGTGACGCAGACGGTAAGTCAAACACCACACAACACAAACAAACGACCTGCGTTACCCGAAATATGCTCACACACACATAGGGATGC
>CAWUFW010028144.1:0-23215 GCA_963921515.1 Calotriton arnoldi | reverse complement strand
ACGAACAAGAAAATAATTCCGCTACGCCGCAGATCGCGGAATTGTTGGCAATTCCGCGTTCTCCGCGGAACGTGAAATTCCCTAAATTCCGCAAATTCCGCGAGAGGAGCGGAATTGGATGCCCAGGGTTAGTTGTGAGTATGCAGAGTGTGTCACTGCAAAGTCTGTGTTGTGTTTTGTTGATCAGCCATAGGTCTCGTTTAAGTTTGTACTCACTGTGCTCACCTGCTCAGGCACACTGACATTATTTGTGAGTTTTCTCATGCATTGCTGTCACTTGACACATTTTTGGGACACGTATTGTATGTGGTAGGAAGAGTCATACCATCCCCTATAGGTGCTTCTGATGCCTACACATTGTGAGTTACTCCTCTATGTGTTTTTGCACTGTACACTCCTCACCTGTCCAACACTGAGGTACACACCACTTCAGTCTCATGTCTTCCACCCCATGCCTTGCCAGTGTGACCCTCCCCACCACTTCATAGTGTGAGACTATACTGTGGGTGGATGATCTGTGTACAGGAACAATGTGCCACTCAGGACAGTTTCACAATTAGTTCTGTGTTATGTTCTTCCACTTGGTTGCAGTCATGGTTGCTCATGTGCAGTGCATATGTTTGAGCAGCACAGTCATGTTGTTTGCATCTGGGTTTTCCTGAGTTGTGCAGCTGTGGGTGATGGCTAAGCTGTATGTCTGTTTGCTGAGGTACTGCTACCCTTCCTGAGTGTGATGTGATCTGTGTGCTGTGATGATTTGAGGTGTGGAAATTCATGGTGGAGCACTCAGATATGTGTGATACTGGTTTTGTTGGTGTTCACACACTGCTTACTGTGCATGCAATGCTGTCAGTGTATGTTGCCTTGTACTTGCCTGGTGTGCATCCCCCTGATGTCCAGCTGAGTTGACTATGTGATGAATTGTTTTTTTGCATATGTTGTGTTTATGTTGTTGATGGATGCAGTGTTTGGCCTGTGTTGGCTCTTTCTACTGTCAGGTGCATGTGTGTGTGATGTTCTATTTGCATGACATTGTGTGAGTGTGGTTTGTGCATTGTAATACATTCAGATGTGTGTTGAATGTGTAGTGTGCATTTCTTGTGTGAATGCCACATGCAGCAATGTGAGTCTTGTTCATGAGCTTGTTTTGAGTGTACAATAGTGCTATGTCCTCCTGTATTTGACCTGTCACTTGTCAGGATTGTGCATGTGCATGCTTGTGGTACACATTGACACCATGCTCACTTGATAACTGGTGTGGTGTCTATGTCTGTGTTAGCTGATTTGTCCCATTGATCAATAGTTAGAGTTCATGATTGGCATTTGATAATACAATTTTTGATTGGGTTGGGGTATGGTGTCTGTGCATCTGTCCAGAGTGAAAATGTTGTGTATTCCTGTTCTGTCTAGGCTCACATTGCCTATCCACTGTTTGCCTGCACATGGCTGAGCTTGTTGGACTTCTTTGGATGTTGTTTGTGAGATTTGTGTTTGGCTATTGGTTTTTGATCAACATTGGTTCAGACTAACCCTGGGCGTAGTTTGCGAAGTAGCGCTACGCGAAGCTACGTGAAGTGCACCTCGCACTACGCGAGCTACGCGTAGCTACGCGAACTGCGTAGTGCACTGTGCAAAATGCTGTTCGCACTGATTGCACAGTGCCGGATGCTTGTCCGCACTGTGCAATCATTGCAAACGGCATCTTGCACAGTGCGAGCTAGTCTTTACTGCCGCTCGAGTAGATTTTTACTCGAGCGGCAGCTTTCTCAACGCGGACTGGTAGTTTCTCATCGCGAGCGGTCGCGAGCATGCGCAACCACTCGCAATGAGAAACCTGACCTCCCGCGTTGAGAATCTCGCCGGGAGGTTTTTCCACGCTCGCGATCGGCAACTTGATGTTGCTGATCGCGAACGAGAAAAAGTCTCGCCGGGATGTCATTTTGCTTGCTCGCGGTCGCCAACTTGACGTTGAGGACCGCGAGCAAGCAAAAATGACCCGCTACGCTACGCGTGTTTGCACTGTGCTACGTGCAATTCGCGTAGTGCGAAGTAGTGCAAACTTCGCAAACTACGCGAGCGTAGCGTAGTGCTTTGCCCAGGGTTAGTTCAGACATCCCTGAGTGGGAGTCTGACATTTGTAGATACACACCAGGGTGTGTGATTGGTTGTCAGGAAACTCACAGGACCTTATTTGCACCTTTATGTGTGTTTCTCACAGGTGTTGAGTAGTGCAGGTGTGATATGGGTTGATGAGGGGTATGTGTGAAGGTCCTACGTGGGTTTGACAGTCAGGGAGTGTGACAATGAGCCATGTGTGTTGTACCGGTTGCATACACATGTCAAGGTAGTTGACACAGATGTGGGGCTGGGTACTGTATGGCTTCTGACACTTCCTATCATTCCTGTATCTATGCATAGCTTGCATTGCTGTATCCCAGCGATATTGCACAGATGTCACTTTGGTTTAATTTCAATCACTGTGCCACCCATGTCTGATTTGATGACCTAAGGGTAGTGTGATATGTTCCTCCTCTTGCATGTCATGTACAAATGCTATGTGGCTTGCTCCATGGTTTTCCAGCACTGTGCACTCCACTTTGGGCTAGTCCATTTATTGTCATACATTGCTGCTGACCTATGGTATGTGTATGTGGCAGAGTGTCAGTGTGGGATCTGTCTGAGGGACTTGACATGCAGTGTGAACAGTTCAGTGGTTGTTAATATGCAGAGTGACTCTTCATTTCTTAATTTACTCAGTTTGATTCACATGAAGGGAAGGCAGGTGTGAGGAGGAGGGTTGTCCAGCCCCTGACCTTCTGTGCAGGGTGTTCAGCTTCACCCCCACCTTCCCAGTCAATCTACCTTGCCCTTTGATGTATGAGGTGCGAGGTCGAGCCACATCTGGCTGCTAAATAGTGCATTGGGGGGCACAAGAGGGGCACACAGCATGTGCAGAAATGGATGTGGGAAGCGTGGTGTGGGCTGTGGCCAACTGATGCAGCCCACCATGTGGGTAAGGTGAAGGAGGAGCTCTGGGCAGCTGCCCAGACTACCCATGGCTGGCGCCGGCCCTGCCTACTACATTGTGCACAGGTTTTCCCGCATCTTCACCGCTGCGGTGACGTGACCGGGACATTGCAGTGATTTCGATGTTGATGGGTGACCCCGATGCGGAGGTGTCGATTTCTAGCAAGCAGTACATGTATGAGTACCCTCGGGGATATGTTCCTGTCTCCACCAGAATGTCTGATGTGGACAGGAACCGTATTTCAGCACAAGAGTTGTGTGTTGTGGTTGTATGCAGAGATGTGTTATTTACTCACCTGCGGTGTTGACCGTGGTGAAGTCTTATATGCTGGTAGTGGATCAGGTACAGCAGCGGAAGGGCTTGAAGAGCTGGATCCATAGCGGCCAGGAACGCGTGGAGGTGCCCGGAATTTGAGTTTTGATCTCCGCAGTAGTGCTTCCGCCGTCTCCGAGTGGCTGGTTTCTCTGCTGCGTTCTGATGGGCTGTTTGAGGCATCGTGATTTGTCCGGCGGTCGTAACGTCATTCCGCATGGCGGTCTTTCCCTATTGGCTCCCTCCGCCACCGTTGTGGAAGGAAATTTCTGGCGGATCCAGAAACTTCGCAGCGGACGGAAAATGGGCTATCTCTGCCCATTGTAATATGGCGGACGCGAGGACCGCCATTGGAGTGCGGAAAAGGGTAATTTTCCGCCACCACCAGCACCGCGGATGTGCCAAACACCGCCATCATAATGAGCCCCAATATTCTTAAAAATGATATTACTTCCCTAAAAAATCGATGTTCTTGAAAAAATCCTCACATCACTATATTTTTCTATTGCAATATTTTATTTCCAATATTTATGTCTTGAAAAATGTACTACTCGATATTTTGTCTAAACACATAGCCTTCTAGCATAGCTGAATTGTTATTTAATGGGCTCAGAGTTTGGAAGCGAAAGAAATTTGTGGCCAAAGGCCAACTCCTATGCCCAGAGTTTGCTGGCCATGGCTGAAGTCTGTGCTCAGTAGATTTTGATTCCAACACGAAGGTGCCGAGTGTGGCTTAGAGCTAAGCATGACACCCACCAGACTCTGGGCTGTAGAAGTGGGTCCAGGCCATTGTAAATGCTTAAATGTTTCTCCCAGAGTCCGCTGTCCATCTCATAAGTCCATGAAGATTAGGCTTGGAACAGGGAGAGGCAATGCTTTGTATAAAATGGCTATTGGGCATGGCATGAGCCTTTGCCTCTTGGGCTCTAAGAAAAGGGAGTGGACTTGCTAGCTCCACGTTGCAAATAGGAAACAAAGTAAGCTGACTGTCAGAAGATGATTGCAAAATGTTATCATGAAATGTAAGGTAGTTGATGTTTGTAGACAGACTTGCATACACTTTTGTGTCTGCATATAAGATAAATGTGTGAAATTGTCTTAATTTTTAGAACCAGTGAAATTATAAATCCTATTTTAGTACAAGTTTGTTATATGTTGCTTTTTGAAGACACAGGTCACCACTAGATTTGTGTCAGACTTCTATCCTGTTATTACATTGTTGATAAGAAGAATCATTACTCTTGAGAGGGGGCTAAAAAGCAGTCTTGTTGGCTTTTTGAACAGTTAATTTAAGGGCAATGTGTATTTTAGATATAGGATAAAAACATTAACTTTGTTTTAGTTGAGAGATGTTTTAATCAACAAAAGCTTGTTTTTTGTCATTATGAGGCAACCTGGAACTGTGCAGCTGTGTTACTTCCCTGTCCATGGTAATGTGAGTTTTGTGAGATGTTAACACTTCATGCTTTCCTATTTAACACGCTCATCACGCTTATTAATGAGAAGGAACTGAAGGCCTTATCATGTTGTCTACAAGTCCAGAATTTGGGCTGTGATCACAAACTGTAAAGCAATGATTGTCTGTAAAGTGTTCAATGTGATTTGAATGTAAAAGTGGTGCCATGCTTGTATTCATATGTAGAATACCTGTGTGTTTATTAATTAAAACTTCAATACGCGTATCTTTTGTACTTTTTGATGTCTATTTTGACTATGGAGTCTAATATTTCATTATGTAAGGTATTAGCTTGGAAATGTAATAGTCATAGGTATGTGTATATTGCTTGTTGAATTGTAGTAACGGTGGAGACATAGTGTAATGTTGTTGTGTTGGTTCTGTGTTTTTTCGTTTGACATTCAGGCTGTTAATGAAAAAGAAACTTAGATGGGCTTATTCTTATATCCCCCATAGCAACCACTATTATATGGAGAAGGATTACAAGTAGATTGTGGTGAACAAATGAGTAAGCAGGTCGATGTAAGACATAATTTATGGACACATCTTATGCTGTTATGTGTTTGAAGATTTCTTTAATATATAAGCTTGTTCACGCATTTATGTGTCTTGAATTGTGCTGAAATCTATGCATCCTGTTGCTGTTCTTAATTTTAAATAGGGAGCTGACATTACCTTTAAATAGGGAGCACACATTACCTTTAAGTACTATTATGAATTAAGAGTGTAGCATAGAATGCATATATGTCAATATAAAACTATGAGTGTATTAATACATATTCAATATTGAAACAGTAGGAAAAAATAACTACTTTTTCTTGGCTATTCATTTTTATGCAGTATCTGTCTCACACAAAACCAGAGTTGTCAATAGCCCATCAGAACTGTGACATCCTTATAGCTCAACCTTTGACCTTTTAAGATCTTTCAAAATACAGTTTAGAGAGCTGAGGAGATGTGGGTAGTCCTCAGTGGAACAGAGGGTCCCATTCAAAAATATAAATTTACATATGTGGATTTACGCATATGTAAATCTACTCCTGAGCCCTGGTTTAAGTCTACACTTTTAGCTATCCACCATTTTCAAGTGTACATTTATACCTAAGTGTAGACTTACATGACTCCGTCCCCTATGTTCAGGGGTTGGAAACATCTAAGACTGAGTTTACTAGTGTGAAGTTAATTCTAGTAATTTTTCACACATTGATGAAGAGCAATGCCACCGTGGCAGAGATCTCATTATGTTTGATGGCTGTGATATATTGAAGAACACTCATCCTCACTGGATGACTCATTCTTCTGAAAAATCTTTAGTTATACTGACAGGTCAGAATATAAATAGCATAAGTAGCAAACTTCAGAATACTTGTATGTTTCTGACTATATGGTATTTCATAGCTTCTCACATTTTTGCTTTTCCTACAAAATTTACAAATGTTACATAGATAGAAGTCCTCAAATGTCATTGCGTTTTCTAAAATTCGAATCATGACACCAATTTTGACTGATTTGGAGTTTAGTCAACAAATTTGTGTGTATGTGATCAAGGAGTTAGTGCTGATGTAGTCTCCAATAAAATTGCCACATCTGAGAGCATTCCAGTTTGTCAGTAAACTCCTCACACAACTTGCCTGACTTTTATTGTTATACAGTTCCTATGAACTCAGTTCACATATATGAGAAAATGTTAGCTCAATGCCTAGCTCGCTCACAGCGCCCCATCTGAATCCCTAACCTTACCAGGGTACCAGATGGTATCAGCAATCTCACTCATGCCCACTCTTTATTCCCCAAGGAAATCATGGAAACAGATCTAACCTTTCGTTGTTACTCTTGCATGCCCAATGTAAACACAAGAAAGATATAGATTGCCTATTCTAACATTTATTGAAACAATCATATTCTTGTATAGAAAGAGTGAGCCACAATTATTAGGCAGATGAAACAAAGCGTTGTAACCAGCATTATGAGAATGGTGAAAAAGATAAACAGTACAACCGTTTGAACATTACTATATGATTGCACTCCTTTCTAATACTAGCTGTACTATCGAGAGCATAGTGGGAGCACCCTCAGCCAGGTCATTTGGGACAGCCTTAGCCCCGATACCTGAGTTATGTCAGGAAGCCAATATGATATACACTAGACTATCGTGCTTTGCAGGATAAAGGTTAGAGTCAGCAGGGCTGCATATCAGTCACAGTGCACAGCATTCCAGGACAATCCCAGCAGAAATGCTCCCCTACTGCATGTAATACATGGGCTGTTTATATAATAAAGCACTGTTCCAATCGCACTATCTCAAAGGTGCAGAGCTGATGCGATGGTTTGTCTGGAGCCATAGAGCTGTCTCCAACCGGATAACCAAATGCAAGTGCATCGCGTTCTATGTGCCTAGCCTTGGTCACAGTGTATGAACTCCTTGATAATAAGGATTACTGAGAAATTAACTGAATGCATAATAGCTTCTCAGTACATTATTGTGTAAGTGTAAAACATGTAAAAAGTCATAATTACAAAAGATGTCAAGCTAAAACGCCTGACCAAAATGAATACTCAGAGCAGGCCCTGTTGTATTTTGCAACATTATATGGGATTATTTATGAGTCTATGTCATTTATTTGTGAATCTATGTGGTTATCACCTCAGTTATGCAGGAGATCCTGTCTAGTTTTCATTTTGACTTTTTCCACAGCACAGCTTTATCTATAACTCACCTCTTTCCCCTAAATCTTCTCAACATCACCTTTTTCCACCTCAAAACTGGGATAACTTCTACTATTACATTTCTGTTGAATCTGGCCTCTTTTAAGGTCACCCCTACACTTTTTGCCTTCACCCCTCCTGTTTTCTGAACCCATTTTTTGGTGGTTTTTAGGACTCACTGCTAACCAGTGCTAAAGTACTTGTTCTCTCCCCTTTAAACATGGTCAAATTTTCTTACACCCAATTGGCACATTTCATTTAGTTGTATGTCCCTAGTAAAGTGGTACTACAGGTACCCAAGGCCTGTAAATTAATGCTACTAGTTCCACCCACTTAAGTAGCCCTTGAAAACATGTCTCCGGCCTGCCATTGCAGCCTGTGTGTTCAGATTTAAACTGCCATTTTGACCTCCCAAAATAAAACTTTTGCCAAGCCTAAGCCTTTGTTTTAATATCTATAAGTCACCCCTTGGGTAGGCCCTGAACAGCCCATAGGGCAGGGTGCATTGTATATTTTTTTTAAATTAACTTTATTGGCATTTGTGTTATTACGCCAACATTCGACATAATCAAATATTCTGTAACATAGGTCTTTCAGCTACGGGGAGGGCCAGTCCACAAATTGAGAGAAAAGACTGACATTAGGAGCAATTATTTTCCGGTTTGTTAACTCGTTCCATAATATTTCATAAACTTATTATGCATCTTGTACTGTCTATATATGTCATGCCAACCCCAACTTGTACACTCCGCCCCACCCCTCCCTCCCTCTTCCCATCTCCTGTATATACCACGATATCAAGTTTTAATGTATCTCCTCGCTACACCTCAACAACCAGAGCTGGTCCCTGTTACGTGTCCTCTACCAATCAAGGTCTTGCCGCCCAGGGCCATTCCCCACTGCCATTTCCACATCCTGAGTTCCAGCTTCTTGCTTTTCATCGAGGTCTGCTAACATCTGGGACCATGCCATAAGGTCCTCCTCCACTTTAACATCTGTACGCACTAATTTCATTCACACTTTTTCGGCAGTAGCCCATTCACTCATATCTCTCATCCATTCCTTTACCTGTGGTGGCCGGGGTCTGAGCCAGCTGATTGCTATGCGTCTTTTTGCTATCACTAATCAAAGTGTGACAAATCGTCTGCTTAGTTTTTTGTTTTTGGGGGTAGAGAGTAGACCCAAAAATACCTGCCGGGCATTTTTGGAGATCGTCCAACCAGTCGCCCTTTGTAAATTTGTAATTATAGTGTCCCAGTAAGAGCTCAACTGCAAACACGCCCAAACCATATGTAGGAAATCTGCTGCTTGTGCTTTACATCTTGGGCATTCGTTGCTACGCGCTGGGTAAATTGTATGTGGGGTGGCCTGTGTAAGGTAGACCTGATATACCATATTATATTGTAGGAGCTTGAAACGCGCATTGGAGCTGACTTGACGCACCCCTTCCTGAACTTTTTCCCATTCCGTATCCGATACTTGTTCTTCCAGCACAGCATCCCATCTACTCTTTACTGGTAATGTTGTGTTTGGCAGGTTGTCTCGTAAAGCTCTGTATAGGTGAGATAATAATCTCTTGCCTTGTGCCATATAGAGCATTACCGACAATATATTGGTGGTGGGTGGTTCTGCTGGAAACCCCTGCCATATTACACGAGTTACGCTTGATATTTTCCCGTATTGCAAAAATTGCCCCGGTTCTAGACCAAAGGTTTCAAATGCCTCATCTCGAGTAATGAATCTATCATCCGCATACAGGTTTCCCAGCGTTTGACACCCTCCCTCCTTCCACCGTCGTACGGACATAGAGTCCGCAATTCAGGCAAAAGGACGTATTGCCCAAATCGGCATCTCAGGGGCGTATGGGGCGTGTTGTACTACTCTCCTGACTATCACATCCCACACATGAGCGACATTTTGGACAACGTATGGAGTACAGGGTGGAGGCCGCTTTCCACACATTAAGATTTGCGGCAGGGTGTAGTCACCATATGTACCTATCAACAGATCAGTCTCCCAGTTACTATCAGTATCTAACTAATGTACTGCATGTTGCAGTTGAGACTCCATGTAGTAGAGCTCCAAACAAGGAGGCTCAAGTCCCCCATCCCCAAGTTATCTGTAGGGTTGTCAGGCTCAATCTCTTATGTTTATTGCCCCATAAAAGATCCGTCAGGAGCTGATCTAGGGTCCTAAGGTAATATCGCGGGATGATAAACAAGGTATGTTGCATCGCATACAAACATCTTGGTAGGATAATAATTTTTACTATTGCTATTTTCCCCATAAGGGAGAATGGTAGGTCCCGCCAGAAACGTGTGGAGCCCCGTAACACTTCTTTTATCATCCCTATGTTTAGGTCGTGATAGACGGCCGCTGTATTCGCCAGTCGGATTCCCAAATATCTTGTTCCTTCACCTACCCATTGTAACTCGCTTTGGTGTAGCTCTGCTTGGGGTATCCCTGCTAGTCTACCAATGGGAATTAGCTTAGATTGCCCTTCATTGAGCTTAAGGCGAGATACCCTACCGAATTCCTGTAGGGTTGCCAACAAGCATGGCAACGAAGTTGAGGGCTGACTTAAATAAACTAAGGTGTCATCAGCATATAGCGAGACGACATGCTTGAGCATGCTCAGCCGGACACTCCACCCCCCCAATCTTTCTCTTAGGGCAGTCGCCAATGGTTTCATGCTCAGCGCGAACAAGAGTGGAGAGAGCGGGCACCCGTCGGTTAAAGTAAGAATGTGGAGCAAGACTGCCCTCAAGTGGCCATTTGTAGAATATTATGAGGCTGCCTAACTGCAATTATTAGTATTAAAGTAAATAACGGGCTGTGAACTCCACAACTTTAGAGTAGTCCGCAGCTTGCGGAGCTCCACAGAATCTCGCTGAGTTTTTCTGTAACTCCTCGGAATTCCGCGTAGTGAAACTCCGCGAGCTCCGCCAAGGCTTACTTAAAAGTACTTATCCACTCCAGGCTGATCCTTTCATGTCTGCTGTAGGTAGAGAGTCCCTTAGCTGTCGTCTTCTTCACTTGTATTGGTAACCAGCAGTTGGGCTGGTTCGGAGTCTCCTGATTCAGGTACCGTGTCCGACGCCTGTAGTGTGCCATCAGGGCACACCTGGATGCTACCAGTGCTTCTTGTGTGGTTGACTCTGTATTTTGCAGTCTGTGGCCCCGTATTCCGTGGTGGTCGGTGTGTGCTACTGCCCTTCAGCATGGCCTGCGGAAAAAACCCTTTCTCTCTGGGCAGGGCCCTGGATGTCCAGCCACTCGTTGGCATCCGCAGCTGAAAAAAAGAACAGCACCTTGCTGTTGTGTTTGACCCTCAGCTTGGCAGGAAAGAGGAGACTGTACTTGAGATTTAGGTCCCTGAGGCGTTGCTTCACCGCTAAAAAGGTTTTTCTTTGATCCTGGACTTGTTGCATGTAATCCGGTTATACAGATATCTGGCGTCCCTCAAACATAAATAGCTCTCGAGTACGGGTGATTTGCAGAATTGCATCCCAGTCCAGGAAATTAAAGAGCTTGGCTATCATTGCCCTAGGCGGAGGCACCAGTGCTCTATGGGCTCTTTCAATGGTGAAGAACTTGGGCAGCTTCATGGGGGCCATCGTGGCTGTGAGACAGTCCTCTAAAAAAAGTTCAGCAGGCGGGCCCTCTGCTTTTTCAGAAAATCCGAGAAATCGTAGATTATTCCTGCACGATCTCCCTTCTGCGTCTTCTGCCCACTCATCCAGCCGTACCATTTTATGCTTGAGGTCTGTCACTGTGCCTCGAAGAGTTTGTACCTCCTCCTGCAGCGTGTGTACCATTTGCTCAGTCGTGGTCACTCTTTCCGACACTTTGCGAAGATTGCAGGGCAGCAGATTGACCTCGATGGCGACTGTATCAATTTTAAGCACCATTTCATCCTGGATTGTGTGGATCGCTCTCGGTACATCAACTATAGATGGGACCGAGTCCCCTGACGTTTGTGATGTCCCCACTCGGTCTGTCTGAGGTATTGTCTGTACCTCATTCTCAGCAGGGAGGGGGTGTGCATAATTGGAGATTTTATTTGTCTGTGCTACTCGGTTGCCCTTGTCTTTCACCATGATACCAAGTAGTGTAACGGTGAAGGTTCTTCTCTGTTATGTCCCCAATATAGTTTTTATCCCCTGTGTTTATATGGGACGTTCGTCGCGTTTCCTTTTGTTCCAGCCGTCTTGATATCACTTCTTTATTGTGCCAATTTTCCTTCACTACAGCTGCCCAGCTTTGTGTAACTGTAGGCCTCCTTGTATCCTAGTGCCCTTTGCCGCCCACACCGATTGCCTCTTCGCTTTCTATCTGCTGATTTATTGTCTGGGTCTCAGATGAGGCAGGGTTCCTGTGCTCTTATTGGTGCCTTCTTCCCCTCTCTCCGGCTGCACCGTTCCAGCATATCTTCCCAGTAATCTAAGGGTATGGTGCCGCCTTTCCTCCGGGCTTAGGGTTTGCACATGATTTCCCCATTACCAGGCCCTGCTCAGCTTCGCACCACGTTTCCTGCAGGCCCTAGGCCAGCTCTTCACACAAGGTTCAGTACTTCTGGGGGGAGGGGCGGCACAGACCGAATGGTCCGTTGCGCCTACCCAACACGTCCAGCCTCAAAGACGGTTGGCTCTAGCTGCAAAATTGTTTTCCTCTGCTGGCCCTCCCGTTTCCTCCCAGCCGATGGGTGCTGTACCAATGGGGCCGCCGCTTCAGCCGGCAAGGGTCATATTTGCTGCTCCGGCCAGCAGCGCTCGCCCGGCCGTCCGCTTATCTGCGGCTTCCCATATTCCTCCTGCGGCCCACTTACTTGCGGGGGGTCTGCGCAGGTGGGCCTCCACTCTGGTTAGGTCACAGCTGGGCTAGGCCGAAAAGCCAGCATTCTTCTGCCATGTACATCTCAGTCCGGGACGATAAAAGATGGCGGCCGGCACCCGACACTTCACGGCCCTGGTTCTCTGCTGCTGGCCTTCGCCGTCAAGATCAGTATAGAGCTGCTGAGGTTAGTTGGGCTTTACATGTGTGGCCTGGGGATTGACTGCATCCAAGGGCCCAGGATTATGTTGGATTGAGATGTGATCAGTGGGAGCGATCGCAGATGCGTCTACACCGCCATGTTGTTAGACCACGCCCCAGAATATTTGGGTGCATTGTATTTAAAAACATTGGTCATGTACTTTTATGTTTTACATGTCCTGGTAATAAAAACCTTTCAAATTACTTTTCCACTATTGCAAGGCCTACCTCTTCCTTAGGATAACATTGGGTTACCTTATTACATTTCATAAGTGGTAACCTTTTGTGGGGGGAAGGTAGGTGTGTCATATTTGGTATCTGAGGAGTTGTAATTTAAAATCCTCATTAATGGTAAAGTCAGATTTTTAGTCACAATTCTGAAAATGACACTTTTAGAAAGTTAGCATTTTCTTGTCATAACCATAGCATTTTCTTGTCCTAACCATTTGGTGTCTGCAGTCTGTTTCCTCGGTCACGTGACTAAGTGTAGTTGGCAGTTGGCGTTTCTGTATTCCTCCCAGACATCCACACAATAGAGGGCCTGGGATATGGCAATCTCATGGCAGGGCGGGGGCTGAGCTGTGCACCACCCTACTTGCAGTGCCTCAACTCACACACAAATACCTTCACACTAGCCTATTGTGACTGTAGACAGACTGGGACCAGGAAAGGGAGGCAGGAAATTCCAAACACCTCTGGGGGAGTGGGGGAGGACTCCAGAAGCTTCTCCCATTTCTGAGCTAGCACCAGGTATAAAAATGGGGCCCTCAGACCCACTCTTCAGTACACTTCTGGACCTGTGGATACTACAGAAGGACTGCCCTGCTGCCAAAGGACTGCCCTGCTCTCTGAGAAGGAAGACTGGACCTGCTCCCTTCATTCCGGACTACTTGAGTGACTCCAAGGGCTAGTTAGCTGGTCTCCTGTTCTGAGTTGCAGGGACCGAACAACCTCCAGAGGTCTCCCTGCAACTGCCCAGCTGACCTGCTGCACTGGACCTTTCTGGACCCGCAACTGAATATGCCTAAGACCTGCTGGCCTCCGGTGGAGTGGGTTCCGGATCCCCAAGAGGTGTCTCTCAGGTCCTGGACCTTTGGTGTGGCATCAGTTGAGCTCCTCCTAGAAGAAAAGGAAAAATCATGAAGTTTTGGACTCTTCACGACCATGTTCAGTATTGATAGTACCAGGATATTGCCACCCACCCTGACTGGCAATGCGAAGCTCCAGCGAACTCAACTCTTTACACTACAGCAACCACCAGCGACGATCTGCACTTTGCGCCACAGCATCGGCAGCCCTCCGTGACTGCCAATGCAAATCTCTTACAAACAACAGTAGGCGACACCTGACAGAATCTTTGTGCTACAGCTTTGACCGTCCACAATGCCCTGCATGCTCTTCACACTACAGTGATGACCATCCACAAAAATCTCCTTGCTCCTTGTGGCTTCCTCCTGCACAAACAGAATTCCTCACACTGGACTTTGGAAGGTAACTTTTTCAGTGAGTCCCTGTATCCAGCCCGTGCTCTATCATGATCAGCCTGAACCTGTGACTTTCACATGGTTTGGCACGACCAGATAACCACGAATTATGCTTTGTGCTTTTAGGTACTATATTTATCTTAAATCTTTGAAATTGCATATCTCTGGTTCTACTGATTGGATTTTTGTCATTTTGTATCAAATAATTTATTACATTTTACTCTATTGTTTTAAAACTGATGTGGGCTTTTTCTTGTGTTGTGTTTTCACTTTATTGCTTTTTGTGTTCTGCATAAATAGTTTACACATTGCCTCTAAGTTAAGCCTGACTGCTTTTGTGGCAATCTACCAGAGGTTTAAACGCAGGTTAAATTAGGGAATGTTTGTGTTTCACCGTGACAAGGATTGCAGTTCTTGCTGGAGAAGGGCTCACACCCCCCTCAACAACTAACACAATTTCTTACAGTTTCAGTCTCAGGCATTCACCTTAGGGATAATCCAACTGAGTTGGTTTAGTTGACTGCTCATGGTGAGTAAAGTTATTAGACAACATTTGTTTGTTCACTGATATCTGTACATCAAGACAAATAGTGGTAGTACTGCTGATTGTGCTGGTGAATTGTAAAGTAAAACAGTTTTTAATCAATTCTTCCACCAGTCTGCTAGCTAAACAAACGTCTTGAGCACCTCCAAATGATGAAAAGGTTGTCTATCTACCTAGTCCATGAAATGGCATGCTTTACATATGTAGCAAAGGGTAACCACCTGCGGCTCCCATCTGTCCATCAAAAGCTCTGCATAGCTTGGGGCATAACTGAGCCTATTGCAGTACCCCGAGTTTGACTGCACATCTTGCCATTGAAGCTGAAGATATTATTGCTAAGACCGAACTCTGTCACCGTCATCAGCATTTCTCTATGTGTGAAGTAACATATGGGTCTGGCTCTGAGAAAATGCCAGCAGACAGCAATCCAATCTGTGTGTTCAACACTCATGAATACTGCTATTACATCTAATGTCATTAACAGATAGTCATAATCCCAGGTTAAACTTCAATTCCAGACAAAAAATCCCTGTATACCTATTGGTGGAAGGTGATGTGAGGATTTAGATGTAGTATATGATATGACTGTGGGGCCTTATCCTGGAGTACACTCGCAAATACCATCCTAGGTCCAGTCAGTATCGTTTACTTAACCGTAGCTCATCCCTAGGTAGCCGTGGCTGCGAGCAGTAAGGCTTGGCAAAGAATCTTAGTGTAAAGCATTTAACAGAACCAAATGACAGAATAAGAAAGCCACAAACCAATAAAGAGACACAACAACAATTTATAAAAATAAAGCATATTTTAGGAAGTTTTAGAGACTTTGATAAATCAAAATCCACCAGAGGGTTCCAGAGATACAGATTTTAGGAGTTTTTATCACTTTTAAATGCAACCCCAAACAAGCACTATGTCAAGGCACTATCCCTGACTGTCTAACAGTAGGACAAGTAACCACCACATTAAAAAAACCTAATGCAGACTGCTCTGATCCTAACAATGTCCGACCTATCTACAACATCTCTACTCTTGCAAAGATCCTAGAAAAATGTATCCAGATCCAACTCTGCGCCCACATAGACAATTTTCAACTCCTGGATTTAAATGAATCATGCCTTTGATACTGCTTGACTTATCTTCCGCCTTTGACACTGTTAAACACAATAGCCTACTGAACTTACTGGAACAAAGAATGGGCTCATCAGGGGTCGTTCTGCAATGGTTTTCTTCATTTCTCCAAAACAGATCCCAGAGAGTCAAAATGAAACAATCCCTTTCTACGCCCTACAGGATCACTCTTGGTGTTCCACAGGGATCTGCTCTCTCACCCATTCTCTTCAATCTATTCCTGGGACAACTAGCAAGCTCCTTAAAATCTGCTAACATACATTATTACATGTATGCAGATGACACTCAACTGTATCTCAAAATCGCCTCCCCAGAGGACTTTATATCCCTCAATTCTACTTTGCAAACACTCAACTTTGGCTCACGGATAACCGTCTCAAGCTCAATGCTGTCAAAACCGAATTCCTTCTCATTTTGCCTCCGAATTACATCCCCAAGATTGATCTTTGGATGAAACATCTTACAGCACTCAACTGCTCTCCTCGCATCATAGATACTGCTAGATCCTTGGGAATTACATTAGACAAACATCTGAATATGAAGGATCACATAAGCACAGTCACTAAAGGTGCGAATTAGCAGAGGAGCATTCTGCGGAAACTTAAACCCTACCTCCCACATGAAGAACTAAAGCAAGCAATTCAAGCTCTTGTGTTTCCCAGACTGGATTATGGCAGCGCCACACTATGCAGCCAACCTCGATACAAGATGGCCCCCCTAAGAGCCTCCCTTAATGCAGCAGTGCCGGGACAAAAAGAAATAATCACATTTCCCCAGCCCTAAAATACCAAAATTGGCTACTGTATGAAGCAAGAATTCAACTAAAGATTGCGTGCATGACTCATAAAGCCCTACATTTCAAAACCCCAGATATCTGGCCCAATAAATTTAAAAATCAGGTGGTTGCAGACCTTTGCAAAGTGCGAGCTCCCTGCTTCTGAAACCCCAACATTCCCATAAAAAGAAAATGGGCTTTAGAGCTTTCTCGGTTGTCACACCTTAGATATGTCACCGGATGTTCACCTAATCTCATCTACATCCTCCTTCAAAAAAGAAGCAAAATAATTTCTGATGGCCAAGTTTTTGCCCTAAGACAACATCCTTATGCTCATTGAACTTAACCATACTAGCTACTCTTTATGATGCTTGACCTCCTCATCGCTGATTATGTTTTAGAGATCAAACTTATTACTCTGTTTATTTTCAATGTTGTGTCTGTCATTCTTATATGTAACTATTTTGCTAGTCCAATTTATTCTCTACCTCCCTTCATGTAAAGCATTCTGATACCCACTAGGGGCACGTTCGCAATATACAAAACTTTATAAATAAAATAAAAATAAATAAACAAAAAGTTTGAGAACTTTTCAAAAGTTTGAAAGAGTAAGTGCAGGGTTTCAGGCCCAGATTGGGCACCCAATTCCAGCAGGGAAAAGGTCTATTGGGCCAGAGAGGATACTTTGGACAGTTGTGTGGCCACCAGGGCATTTATAAAGCAAGTTCTAAACTTTACAGGACGACCGCCATAGACATTAATGGTGTGATCCTAATACAGAGGATACAGGCAAAGGATATTCAAAGGATGTGGTTGATGGGGGTGTCTCTGTGGTGGTCCCTTGGTCCACAGGTGATCAGGGGCGACTTTGGCCATGGAGCTCGGGGTCCCTCGAAGTCTTCTACGTTGCAGTAGCTGGCAGACCGATGCTGCTCTACTGGTCTCCTTGCAACATGGTTCAGGGAAATCCTTAGGTGGGGCAAGAGTCCCTTGAGTATGGCGAATCCAGACTTTGATAGCACTGCTGAGTCTGCAGACATGGGTGTAACTTTTGGCTGTCTCAAATTTGACCTGTAGTGTACCCGGCAACTGGTAGTGGTCAAACGTCTGCGGTGGCTGCAAACTTGTCGGTTTGGGCTCTTTCAGCTCTTGCTTTCCTGGAGCTGCTTTCAAAGGATCAGCCGACTGATCCTAGGAGTCACTGCTGTGGGTAAAGTTCAGAAACCAACTTTTCCTCAAGTCAAGAGCTGCAGGCCCAGTCCAAATCTCACTAGACTAAAAGTGGAGCAGGTGCAGTCCTCTCGATGGTGCAGCTTCTCTTTGTGCGGGTTAAGGTTACTGCAGGGCAGTCCTTCTTTGGTCCTCTCTTTGATTTCAGCATGATGTGAGGGGTAGGGTGCCAGGGGTGTTTAAATGGGGTAAATCCATTCAGTAGTTTTAGAGAAATATCAAAATTTACAGATATCGATATTTGAGAATTCTGACATCTGATTGGCTGAGGCGTTACGAGCACGAGCGTGCGGCTCATTGGCTGTGAACTGTTGAAACTAGGAAATGTTGGCAGCCATTTTGTGACTGAGTTGAAAGGCGTAGGGGGAAAAATAAGAGAATAATTGTATAAGAGAGTATAGTAGGAACACTGTGGTCTTAGTTTAAGCAGTCTGCACGGTGCAGTGGCAGGGAGTTTGAATGTTGCGTAGGCCGTGGAAATCACGTCCGCAGAACAACGGTGCGCGGTATTGCGGCAATGTTCAGTAGGCTGTGGAAATCATATCGGGAAAATAACAATGCACCGTATTGCAGCCTTCCTTTACCTTCCTTTAATATAATGCACAGTAATGTTTACTTATAATGCAGTGTTCACTTTTATCACGGACAGTGAACAAAATTAACGTTTAATTGGCTGAGGTGTTCCACAACGAGCTCAATGTTCATTGGCTGCGAACCATTAAAAGTAAAAGTGTTGCCAGCCATTCCCTCCCCCTGCGTGGAGTAGCAAGGACATCTGATTGGCTCACATGTTCCAAGCAGGACCTTCCAGAGGGTAATGTTCATTGGCTGCGAACCATTGAAAGTAGAAGTGTTGCCAGCCATTTCCTCCCCGTCCGCGGAGTAGCAGGGACATCTGATTGGTTGACGTGTTCTAAGCAGGACCTTCCCAAGCTTAATGTTCATTGGCTGTAAACCATTGAAAGTAGAAGTGTTGCCAGCCATTACCTCCCCGTCTGCGGAGCATCAGGGACATCTGATTGGGTAATGTGTTCCAAGCAGGACCTTCCCAAGCTTAATGTTCATTGGCTGTGAAGCATTAAAAGTAGAAGTGTTGGCAGCAATTCCCTCCCCCTCTGCGGAACACCATGGACATTTTATTGGCTAAAGTGTTCCGAGTACAAGTTTGCTCATTATTGGTTGGGAACGTTTCACTGTTGTGAAGCGTTTTGTGACGCACTTCAATGGAGTACGGGAAAACAAAGTAGTAGCGGGGAGGGTAGGAACACTATTAACTCTGTAAAGTGGTCACAAAGTGGTGAACAGGGATTGTGAAGGTAAAAATTGTTTTTTATATATTTTAAGGGCCATTTATATAATTGGCGTGGGGTGTACAAATCACGGCGGGAAAATAACAGAGGGTGTTGCGGTCTTCTTTTTATTAAGTTTGCGGGTGGGTTACTTCCCAGTAGCACTATTTACTTAGAATGTGGTGTTTACTTTTCTGACGGGGAGGTGTGGTTGCGTAGCAAAAATTTCAGTGTAGGTTTGAAACAGTTTTTATTAGGCAATTACAAATAAACTTTCTTCGAAAACTGAAGCTGTATATATCAAAGAGGTGACAAATAAAAGCGCAATTCATAAAATATCCCTTAAGCGTGGCCACACCCTCCCTTTTTTTTCTGCTATAGTTTGTAAAAGTGTTACCCCATATTCTTGATAATATAAGAGAGATAAAGTAGAAAAGAAGTGCTACAAGAAACACTCCCGGACTACATCATCTCAGGTCACAAGAACAATAACAAGTAAAAAACTGTTAAACACAAATGACTTTATATTACATAGAAATGTACGCTTCATCATTTTTTACAATTTCTATTTTGTAGAACTCTGGAAAGTTCAGTCGTAGTGCTTAGAGGTCGCTCACTGCTCCGCTAATAGATCATGGACTCCTTTAAGAACATATAGGATAGTAGTAATATATACACTACTATTCCTATCAATTCTATAGGGAGAACGAGAATAGGAACCACAACAGAGAAAAAGAGAAATACCAAAAATCATTCAAAAATGTAGGGTTTATCAAAGGCATTCAGTAGGAAAGTGTCTATGCAAACAATCTTTTTTTAAACTGCAATTTCGAAAAATATTCTCACTGTAAAAATATCTGATCAAGCAAGTTATAAAGGTCAGTAAGCTGTATTTCAGATGGTTTACTCCCGGCGGCGACAAATCTCCAATTCCTGTTGTGTGAAAATATGACACTCTACTACAATATAGAGAGTGACACTGATGCCACACAAAAAGGAAAAGGAAAATAAAGTCATGAACACAAAACAAGATCAATAACGAAATACTTTCCAGTGGTGAATATGTTCAGAGCTTCTTTTATCCGGGACTTCGAAATCTTTCATCTTCGCGCCGACGGGTCATAAACTCCTCTGAGTTCATAATGACTGTGAATATTACAATATACATATTCACAGTATATGATCCCAAGGGGAAACAGAGAAAGAACCAGAAGCTGCTGACGTTACATATAAATCTTTAGTCTTCGCGCCAACGGGTCATAAACTTCTCTGAGATCATAATGGGTGGTTATTATAATATACATAATCACACTATATGATCCCAAGGGGGAAACAGAGTAAGAACCAGAAGCTGCTGACATTACATATAAATCTTTAGTCTTCGCGCCGACGGGTCACCAATACCTCTGAGGTCAAGTACAGTGTCAATATTATAATATACAAAGTCACACTATATGATCTCAAAGGAGCCAGAAAAGGAACAATGTTTACTGTATTCTGTCTGTTTCTGAAAACAAGCTGCTGACATTACATACAAATGGCAAAAACAACCAATAACACTTTTTTCTAAATACAAATGTTTAAATATTGACAAATAGCTACGTATTATAAATATCTACTATGCCATAATCAAACAACCTACAACTCTGGAATATGTTTTGTTGCCGCAAAACAAGAATCCGACGCTAGAAAAGGGAACGTGCATCACAGAATGGACACGCGTAAATAACTCGCATAAACGAAACTAATCAAACAACGGGTGTGGTTTATATACTTTTTGGTTATTAAGTAGTCTATGGAAGGAAGATGCGGCTCCGCCCATTTAGTTGTCGTTTATTACAGTTGACACGTGCTCACGTTTTCACTGTTTAACTTGTGCACATGTTGGGAAAAGTTACAAAATGTGAAGCGGTAAAGGTTTCGATTTCGATCCTAACACGTATAAGGTCCTTAATATATACATATGTTGGAGAGCTTAAAAACTGTTACCCGGCAAACCGTGTCATGTCCATTCTCATGACTACAAACATCTATTAATTGCTGTAATTCTAAATAGAAGACATAAAAAAAATATCGTTCAGAATAGAAAAAAAAATACGTGCTGATATTTCTCATCACTATGGTTTAAATTAAAAAAATGCCAGCATTTGTAAAGTGTACAGCTTCCCCCGGAAAGGTGTGCCGGCGTTTGGGGGTGTCGGGAAGATTAAGTAAGGTGTTGCCCACAGTGACATAGTGGTGGGCTAACGTGCCGCTGGAGCCGGGAATCGAACTGTGAACGCTGTTGTTCGAAGTCAGGTATCATAGCTGCTGCGTCACACATTTTCCACACTTAAATGTTAATTAGTGCTAATTAAGTTTTAAACATTGTTAAATTATAACTTATAACAGACTACTGTTACAGTTAGTTTTTCACTACAAAAAGTATGCACGTCTTTTTAAAATTTACTTAAAAACAATATAGGTTTCAGGGACATTGTAGTTAGAAATTAGCATTTATAAAACCTTTGAAATTCACGGAAAAACCATAGGTTTTACAGACGTTATAGTTAGAAATTAGCATTTAAAAACTTTAGAAATTCACTGAAAAAACCATAGGTTTTAGGGACGTTATAATTAGTTGGACATTTCACTCATATAAAACCAGAGAAATTCCACCGTTATAGTTAGTTCAGCTAACTATAACTCGCGCACCCGCATTGCACTGCTCATGACGTCACATATTACATCATTCATGACATGGTCAGTGACATCACTGATGACATCACTGATGACATCTCAAATGACATCACTGATGACATCATCCACGTGAAAAACTGATGCATCTCCTCACACTCTAATATAACCTTTAATGCACTCACTGTAAAATACAGACAACCATTTTCAAAATCGTTAACACACCAATACCAGTTACTACATACGCACTCACTGATTGCTAGGTCTACACACACATCTACTCATTCATCCATACAGTCACTCATAAATACAACACTATCATATGCACTCATACACCTATACAGACAATAACACACTGCCACTCATCCATGCAGTTACTCACACACCTACTTAGTCATGCAAAGAATTTATCACAGTCCCATTTACTCACCTATACAATTATACACACACCACCTCACTTATTCATACAGATACTAACGCATACTTACTCTATTATATAATCAGTGATACAAGTACAGACTCATCTATACAGCCAGTCTCAAAATCACCGCCTATCATGTAGAGTCCTTTATATACTTCAACTCTCACATACACTGCCTTTTATATATGTAGTTACTTGGACATGTACCACTGAGACATCCATTCACTCACCAACACACCGATACACACACTCACGCACCCATACACGTGTTTCCACATGCACTATTGAACCCATACATCCAGTGAATCAACCACTCACACATCTATGCACAGAGTCACACACCTCAGACCCACACACACACACACTCAATCTCCCCCAAAAAATACTCAAACAACCAATCAATAACCTATCCAGACACTCATATAGCTACTGACCAACCCATGCAGCAGCTTGCACAACAACAGACAGACTAGACATTCACACAGTTTAGTCACTAACCCATGCATTCAGTAAGACACATTTAATCACTCACTTATACAGTCACTCACCCTCCTACTAAATCCTCCATTCAGACACTTATACACCCACTCATTCTTCAATACACCTAGGAATATATACAAAACATATTTAAAATTTACAGAAACACACAGTCACGGGATGATGTCATCAGTGATGTCATCAGTGATGTCATTTGAGATGTCATCAGTGATGTCATCAGTGATGTCACTGACCATGTCATGAATGATGTAATATGTGACGTCATGAGCAGTGCATTGTGGGTAGCGCGAGTTATAGTTAGCTGAACTAACTATAACGGTGGAATTTCTCTGGTTTTAAATGAGTGAAATGTCCAACTAACTATAACGTCCCTAAAACCTATGTTTTTTTTCAGTGAATTTCTAAAGTTTTTTAAATGCTAATTTCTAACTATAACGTCTGTAAAACCAGTTTTTTTCTGTGAATATATATATATATATATATATATATATATATATATATATATATATATATATATATATATATATATATATATATATATATATATATATATATATATATATATATATATATATATATATATATATATATATATATATATATATATATATATATATATATATATTATCTACTG
>CAWUFW010028143.1:0-23215 GCA_963921515.1 Calotriton arnoldi | reverse complement strand
CCCTACACTACCCGGGATTTAGGGCAGTGCAGTCAAAGGGGCTGTACCCAAGAGACTTCTGAGGCACCTCCCTGTATGCAAAGAGTAGGCATGGCAAGAGGACGTCCCACTTACGCCTCATGGGTTCTGTTAGACCCTTGATCATGCCTTTCAAGGTCTGGTTGAATCTCTCCACCAGACCGTTTCCTTGTGGGTGGTAAGGAGTGGTGAACTTGTAGGTTACACCACACTCCTTCCACAGGGATGTCATATACTTCGATATGAAATTGGTCCCCCTATCGGAAACCACCTCTCTGGGGAATCCCACACGGGAAAAGATCCCCATTAACGCCCGGCCCACCACTGGCGCCGTCGTTGTCCTGAGAGGGATTGCCTCCGGGTACCGGGTGGCATGGTCCACCAAGACTAGGATGTACCTGTAGCCCATGGCTGTCTTGGGATCCAGTGGCCCCACAATATCCATCCCTACCCTTTCAAAGGGTGTTCCAACAACCGGAAAAGGTTGGAGAGGAGCTTTGACCTTCCTCCCACTCTTACCACTTGCCTGGCAAGTTTGGCAAGACCTACAGTGTGCATCTGACTGCCTTCGCATTTGGGGCCAAAAGAAGTGGGTGACAAGCCTGTCAAAGGTCTTGTCCTGCCCCAAATGTCCTGCCAAAGGCACGTCATGAGCCAGACCCAGTAGGAAGGTCCTGAAGCGCTGGGGTACCACCAGCACACGGGCTGACCCAGGCTCAGCAACCTTAGGCTCACTGTATAGGAGACCACTCTCCCAGTAGATCAGATGTGACCCGGACTGATTACCAGCTGCCTGGTCTGCAGCCTGCCGCCGCAGACCCTCCAGAGTAGGGCACCTCGCTCTGCTCCCTGCAGAACTCCTCCCTGGTGGGACCCCCTTCTTGCTGCCAATGGGTCAGCTCAGAGATGTCTCCCAGTTCGGCTACCTGCTCCCCTGTAGTCCTCCCGGTCCGTGGGAACTTCGGGGGCCGGTTTCCCGCGCCCCCTGCCCTTCCTCTTGGCAGGGACTTGGGCCACTGTTTCAGGCTCCAAGTCCTCTTGATCACCCTTTCTGGCTGCCATTGACTGAGTAGACACGCATGCCCACTCTGGCAACCCAAGCATCTCCAAGTGCGACCTGAGCTCAACCTCCTTCCATGAGGACTGCTCCAGGTCGTTTCCTAGCAGACAATCCACAGGCATGGTAGGGCTCACAACCACCCTCAAGGGACCTGAGACCCCCCCATTCAAAGGGAACCTGCGCCACCAAAATTGGCGCTCTGAGTTGTCTACAGCAACTACTTGGTGGAATGCTCCTGGGACTACTTGCTTCTCAGACACCAGGTGACACCGGACTGAGGTCACACTGGCTCCAGTATCTCTGAGAGCCTCTACCCTGTTCCCATTAATGGTCACCCAGGTGCTATATTTCTTTGTGTTAGGGGGCACCTGGTTTCCTGGGACCATCTCACTGTCCCCGAGTGAGACAAGGGTCATTTCTGCGGGATCCCCACCCTCCTGTGGGCACCCCTCCTCCCCAAGCGCTACACTAGCCAACACTTTGGACTGTCCACCGGTGGGTGGCTGTGTCCCCTTTGGGCACTTGGGGTCCCCCTTAAAGTGACCTACCTGGTCACATGCATAACACTTGCTGGGGCCGGTCTCAACAGGCTTCCCTGTAGAGACCCCTTCTTCTTATCACCGGGGGGCTACCCAAACACCACTGCACTACCCTAAATCACTACCCCCAGCACGACCCCCTACACTACCCAAACACCACTGCACTACCCTAAACCCTAAAACACTACCCCCAGCACGACCCCCTACACTACCCAAACACCACTGTACTACCCTAAACCCTAAAACACTCCCCCAGCACGACTCCCTACACTACCCAAACACCACTGCACTACCCTAAACCCTAAATCTACCCCAGCATGACCCCCTACACTACACAAACACCACTGCATACCCTAAACCCTAAAACATTACCCCCAGCACGACCCTCTTCACTACCTAAACACAACTGCACAATTTGTTACAGGCGTTGCAACGCAGGCCTGCGGTGCTTACTGGAAGTACCTGGTGGGCTAGTTGGGCCCCAGGGACCCTCAGGATTCAAGGTGACCTAATCCCCCAACTTAAAAAGCGCCACGGGGCGCGTTTGCACAGTGGTGAAGGGAGGGGGTGGGGCCTCAGGTGACATGTGCGCAAACACGCCCTGTGGTCTGTTTTAAGTTGGGGAATTAATTCCCTTTGAATCCTGGGGGCCAACTAGCCCACCAGGTACCTTCAGAAAGCACAACAGAGTTGCGTTGCTGAGAGGTGAAAAAGGTGCGTGGCCTCGGAACGCCTCTCTGCAACTCAGCTCTGTGGTCCTAACTGTAGGTACCTGGGGGCTAGTTGGGCCCCAGGGACCCTCAGGATTCAAGGGGACTTAATCCCGCACCTAAAACGCGCCACAGGGCGCGTTTGCACACATGTCACCTCAGGCCCCCCTCCCTTCACCACTGGGCAAACGCGCCCTGTAGCGCGTTTTAAGAGGTAGTTTTAATCCCCCTGCCCTATTATGTACTAGGGACTTGTAGAGGAGGTCATGCTAATCACAGGGGTACCCCAACGCATAGTGTTCCCTAGTGTATGTAGGTGTTTTCACTGTATTCTAAGTGTCTTTTAGCATAGCACTGGCTCTGGTTAGTCAGAGTCAGTTACCACCAGTACCCGTCTGAAAAGTTGTGGGCACAGGATGTTTTTGCAACAAGGCCTCTTTCTGCTCCTCTGTTGGTTCTTTCTGCACATCTTTTGCTTCTTTCTGTGCGTTTTTTCTTCTTTCTTCACATGTCCTACCTCTGTTGGCATAGTTAGAAACTAGCATTTAAAAAACCTTTGAAATTCACTTAAAAAATCATAGGTTTCAGGCACGTTATAGTTAGAAATTAGCATTTAAAAAACCTTTGAAATTCACTGAAAAAACCATAGGTTTCAGACACGTTATAGTTAGAAATTAGCATTTAAAAACCTTTGAAATTCACTGAAAAAACCATAGGTTTTAGGGACAGTTATAGTTAGTTGGACATTTCACTCGTACAAAACCATAGAAATTCCCCCGTTATAGTTAGTTCAGCTAACTATAACTCGCGCTCCGCAATGCACTGCTGATGACGTCACATATTACATCACTCATGACATGGTCAGTGACATCACTGATGACATCACTGATGACATCTCAAATAACATCACTGATGACATCATCCATGTGATAATTTCATGCATCTTCTCACACCCTAATATAACTTTTGATACACCCACTCTAAATTACAGACTGCCATTCTCAAAACCATAGACACTCCAACACCAAAAACTACATACCCACTCACTGATTCTTAGGTCTACACACACATCCACTCACTCACCCGTACAGTCACTCATACTTACAGTCACTCAGTACAATACTATCATATGCACTCATATACCTATATAAACACTCACACACCGCCACTCATCCATAGAGGTACTCACACACCTAGTCAGTCATGCAAAAAATTAATCACACACCCATTTACTCACCTATACAGTTATACACACACCAGCTCACTTACTCATACAAATACTAGCACATTCTTACGCTCTTATACAATAACTGATACAAGCACACACGCATCCATACAGCCACTCTCACAATAACACACTCTCACTTATAGCCATTTAAATACTCTAACACACATATATGCTGCCTTTACATATGTAGTTACTCGCACATGTACCACTGAGATATACATTCACTCACTAACACACCCATACACACACTCACCCACCCAAGCAGTCCATCACAGATGCACTCTTGAAATCATGCACCCAGTGAATCACCCACTCACACATCTATGTATAGAGTCACACACACCCCACCCACACAAACACTCAGGCAGCCATACAGATACTCAGAGAACCAATCAATAACCCATATAGACACTCATGTAGCTATTCGCAAATCCATGCATCCACTTACACACCAACAAACAGATGGATACAGACATTCACACAGTTTAGTCACTAACCCATGCATTCAGTAAGATACGTTTAATCACTCACTTGTAGAGTCAGTCACTCACGTACTAAATCATCCATTCAGACACTTATACACCCACTCATTCTTCAATACGCCTTTCCCTATATATATTAAACATATTTAAACTTTACAGAAACACACAGTCACTGGATGATGTCATCAGTGATGTCATCAGTGATGTAATTTGAGATGTCATCAGTGATGTCATCAGTGATGTCATCAGTGATGTCACTGACCATGTCATGAGTGATGTAATATGTGACGTCATCAGCAGTGCATTGCGGGGGCGCGAGTTATAGTTAGCTGAACTAACTATAACGGGGGAATTTCTATGGTTTTGTACGAGTGAAATGTCCAACTAACTATAACTGTCCCTAAAACCTATGGTTTTTTCAGTGAATATATATATATATACTACCTATTGGCGGTTGCCAGTTGGTAGTTATAGTTAGGACCTGATTTCTTTGTAGAAAAACAGCAAAAGTGACCTCACTAAGTGGTGGGAAATAAAGTCACTTGAAAAATATCATGAAGTAGGTAGGATTCCAAGGGGACTGCGTATAATGTTGGCTCCAAGTTTCGAAAATCCAAATCCCCTCCTACTGAAAGAATGGGCAGAAACCAATCTCGATGCCTCTATGCGCCTGGTATGTCTGTTAATTAAGTATGCAAGAATTGACAGAGACAAAAACATGGAGGAAATAGCAAGAATTAATATTGAACTAAGTAAACCGGAACACCAGAATAGCAAGGAGTTTACTGACAAAAGTATCAAAGACATGAAAGATCGCCTGAAAAAGCAAGAGGATGTCATAAAAACGAGGAAGGCATTCAAATTTGTCCGAGATAAAAACGATTATGAACTGGGGCAGATTTTTACGTTTGCACGCAAGTTTGATAATTTACATAAGCAGAAAGGCACCATTGCTAGCAGAGTGGCAGTAAACATGAGACCAGCAAATCTGGTAGGAAGTGACTCAAATATCTCTACATCGGATGCTAGCTTAGTTCCAAGTGAAACAGAATCTGAGGAAAGCAACTCGGGAGCTGAATGGGGGGACTTGGGCCAATTAACACTTGCGGAGGAATTGGATTATATAAGAATGGAACGCAAATAGTCATTACGACTGCGCAATCCAAACGCCTCAGCAAACAAAGGAGGAATGCCAGAAGGTGACAAAGAAGGAAATGCCTTAGGAATAAGAGGACGGAGACAGCAGAACCAACGCTGGAGGAAAAACTAGTGGCTAATGACAATACTATTATCAACCTCACCGACACCCAACTAGATCAGGCAGAAAAACAACTCCTTGCATTAGGCCTCTCTTTTTTGCCCAGAAAGCAACTTTGGCTATTGCAATACACGCATTGATGTTTACAAGTTCATAAGGAAAATCAAATTAAGAAAATATTTTACCATCAAAAACAATTTGGAAGAAGTCAATAAAGAGAAAGAAGGATGTCGCAAAAACACAACTCACATCATGGGATTACAAGCCATAGATATGCCGTTTATTCAAACTTTGCATACCCTCAGTGAAGCCTCTGATGAAACTGTAAACACACAGGAGGTTGCCAGTGTAGAGGGGATCAACATTGCCAAGCCAGGGTATAGTCCCTTTAAGCCGGTTTCTACTTTTGTCCTCACTATGCCCCGTGATTCAATTGACATCTTTCATGACCGCATCATGGAGGAATTAAAGAAATTTCAACTGAAGATTCAAGCGCAACGGATTACCCTAAATATCAAATCAAGAAATATTTCGAACTAATGAATAAACTGAAAAATAACAATGCCATCATTATCAACAAATCAGATAAAGGTGGTAACGTTGTGGTATGGAACAAAAGTGAATATATAAAAGAGGCGTATCGACACCTTAACGACACAGCTTGTTATTGTAAAATCAATATGGCACAAGCAAAAAGTGTGCAAAAAAACTATAAGGATGAACTGAGTGTATGGCGAAGGGAAGGACTTATCTCCAAAGATGAATTTATGTTTTTGAATAATCATTTTCCAGTGTTACCTAATATGTATTTCATCCCAAAGGTTCACAAGAACCAATTGCCCGTTCCGGGCAGGCCTATTGTTTCGGCAATCAACAGTACCTTTGAAAACACATCGAAATACGTTGATTTTTATCTCCAAGATTTTGTGGTCAATCTTCCAACATATATCAAGGACACTACTGACTTTTTATTCCAATTGAGTAACTAAGTATGGTCAGATGAATATGTTTTCCTTACCATGGATATTACTGCCCTCTATACTAGTATAGCCCATTCGGATGGATTAAAAGCTGTTGATTATTTTTTGGGCAAAAGACCAATAGAGATGTATTGTCACAATCAAAGGCTTTTAAAAATGATACATTGGTGTCTTTATAATAATCTATTCATGTTTGACAATACTGTGTTTCAGCAGCTACTGGGTGTGGCTATGGGGGCATGCTTCTCCCCCAGCTACGCATGTCTTCATGTGGGCTGGTGGGAGGAGCATGTCCTCATGGTGCAACACGCTCAAGAATGGTCTACACACATAGTTAAATGGTGGCGCTATATCGACGATATTTTTGCTATATGGAAAGGGACCAAAGATCAGGCCCTTATGTTTGTTGAGAAAATTAATGCTAACAATTTAAATCTCCATTTTACTGCCCATATTGATGCGTCGATTGCTAATTTCCTTGATATTACTGTTCAAGCAAAACATGGGAAAGTGGAAACATGTTTATTTAGAAAACCTACATCTGGAAACACAGTACTGCATGCCGGTAGTTTTCATCCACAGCACACGATTACCAGCATTCCCTATGGAGAGTTTCTCCGCATACATAGGGCATGCAGCACATTGGAAGCCCGGGAATATCATCAATTGGAAGTCAAAAAGAGACTTGTAACCATAGGAAGTTAGATGCAGCGAATGAGGAAGGCCAATGTGAAAGGTGATTTACTTAATCCAAATCAACACGAAATAAGGGAAACTGTGGACATAGCCATCAGCCCACCAATTGAGAACACAGAGATTAGACTGATTACTACCTACAGCAAGCAGGCGAATATCATCAAAGCCATCATCAATAAACAGTGGCCTATAATCCTTATGGATGCCACTTTGAAAAAGGTTCTCCCCAGTTACCCTACTGTCACCTTTCGCAAGGCATATTCCATGCGTAACGATCTAGTAAGGAATAGCCCTAAATCAACTAAAACAAGTAATTGGCTTTCCCAAAAAAGGGGTTCTTTAAGTGCAGCTCATGTAGAGCTTGCAAATTCGGCATTAATACCACCACATACATGATGCCCTTTTCAGATAAATCCATTGAACTTAAAGAACACTATACATGTAGAACAGACCACGCGGTTTATGTATTAAGGTGCAGCTGTGATCTGTGCTATATTGGAAGTACGAAACTACAAGTATATGTTCAGCACCTTCGTGCAATAGTGAACTCCGACTCAGTCTATCCAGTCGCCAGACATTTTAAAGCAGTTCATAATAACAATCTTAACTGCTTGCAATACTTTGTAATAGATGCAGTACAACAGAGTAAACGGGGCAGCAACCGTGAGAAGAAGTTGCACCAGCTCGAATCTAGATATATAGTAGAGCTGGACACCAAGTCTCCGTCGGGGCTCAATATCGGAGAAGACCTGCATAATTTTCTGTAAACGAACTATGATCTCCTCATTATCAGGGGGCTTTAAGTATTAGAGTTCACTTATGATCAGGGCTTCCTTAGTTGACCTTGGGTTGATTCAGTAGTAGAGAGAGATTTGATTGTTTGTCTTGCATCAGATTTGTGAGCATTAGGCTTTATTTTTTACCACTCTTATGACATCTAGGGATGTACAGATAGGCCTGTACCAGGGGGCTCCCTGGTTATCTGATTATAACAGAGCTTTATTATTTTTTCCATAGGGGATGCACATATTTACAAGAGGTATTGGTACCTAGTGATATTTCGCCTAAAACGCATTCCCCTAGGATAATGTGGATTTTCTTTTTAATTCTTATACCTAGTAGCCGCCAGATGATCTTATTAAGTATATTTCTTTTATTCTTATTGCACCTTTGCACAGTTAAATCCCCTCTTCAGCACTTTACACGCTTCATTACTGCTTTGGCACTAGCACTTTATTATTAGATTATTATGCCTATGGACAATACAACGTATAAGGCCCAGTCATTTGCTAATTTGCACAGCCAACAAGTTACTGTGCACACACAGCTTTACAAACAGGTACTAGTAATATGTTACATCTGTATATTTGCCATAAACATAGTTGTATTTGCAAAAAGTATATAATTTGTTGATGATTTTTAATATGATCACAATATTATTATTGTGGCAAGAACCATATATTCAAGTACCTGATAGGATCATAACCAACAGATCGCACTTTGCACTTTATTTCTGCAGGATGTCAATTGATGTGAAACTTCAGATATAGTATTGCCTAACATTTCTGATAGCTGGATTTGTAATATGTAGCGCGATATTTGCACTATGTATATGCAAGATGTGTTTTTATATGCTTGCTATGTCATGACCAATGTATGCACTTTGCACTTTAGAGACTAACGTTTATGTCTACATCTCCTGCATTAGAAAGTATTATACATTCGAAATTGCAACAAAAAATTGGTTTCGACGATGTGTTGTATATATAACTGCATTATGCACTGTGCACTTTAGCTACCAGTAGTATCCTGTCCGCATGTGGGCATATGCTCTCCTTTGATTTTCTCTAGCATGATACTTATCAGATTGGTAGACGAGAGCAGGGCAATGTCAATATGAATTTTTGGTATTTCTTTTAGACATTTGTAATATATACGATACATATTCTTTATGTTTAATAGGTGTATTCATATATAATAACTACTAAGTTTTATATGTAACCGATTAAAGCTGTTTACAAGATCTTATGCAAAACAGATAAATGTACGAATAGTATGTCTTCCATGTTTGTTAGTGCCGATCAAGTCACAGGAAGCATCATTTTCTCTTTAAATTCCCATTTCTGAAAGTCGTATGTCATGTGATCAAGGTCACCGTTTGTGGCCGTAACGCGTCAGAGGCAAGCACCATTTAAGTAAATAAACTTACAATTTTTTTGGCACCAGCTATATCCTGAGTCCATGTCCTTGTGTGTGCGCTACTGCACTTGGGACTACGTCTTTGATATATATAGATATATATATATATATATTACCTACTGGCGGTCGCCAGTAGGTAGTTATAGTTAGAACCTAGTTTCCATAGGAAAAGCATTTTTTGATTTACTAATAACTTTGGCGTCGTTTGACGAATCTTCCTGAAATTCTCCAAAACAAAAGTCGATCCAGGTCAGCTCCTATCCTGAATGTTTGGGGGTAATTCGTCAAGCAGGGGCTGAGAAAAAGGGGGGTCCCAAAACTCGTTTTCTCCATGTTAATTTCCATAGGAAATTTTGCGACGAGCTACAGCTCGAACTGCTGAACGGAATTACCCCAAATTTGGCAGAAAGGTAGAGCTTGGTTCAGAAAGCGACCTTTTTTTAAATGGTGTAAATCCGTTCAGTAGTTTTTGAGAAATTCAAAAATAAGAGTCAAAAAATCAATTTCCCATAGGAAACTTTGTGCAGGGCTACAGCCGAACTATTGAACGGAATTACTCCAAATTTGGTAGAAAGGTAGTGCTTGGGTCAAAAAGCGACCTTTTTAAAAATGGTGTAAATCCGTTCAGTAGTTGCTGAGAAATTAGAAAAATAAAAGTTTCGATATCTGGGCGGAGCCTAAGTCACGTGCGCGAGCTTCACTGTGATTGGCTGCTAGCACTCCAAACCAGGAAGTGTTGGCAGCCATCTTGTGGCTCGGTAGAAGCGAGTCACCCGAAAACGGAGAAACAAAGGTATAAAACAAGAGAAGGGGGCAGGGTAGAAAAACCCTGACCCACTAGGTCTGCTCAGGGGGTCCCAGGAGGACACCCAGGGCCCAAAAAATCATTTAAAAAATAAATAAAAAAATCGGCAAAAATTTGTGCTGGGGTCGCGGGTTCTCGTGTTTTATTTTAATGAGGCCCTTGGGTGGGCTAGGTTGCGGGGGTATTTGTTAAAAAATAATAGCAGAAGCTCGCAGGGGTGGTGGGGGGCCGCTGGGGTCCGCGCAGCCCCGGGGCTTCACTTATGTTGGGAGGGGATTGCGCGGCCCCCCTTCTGGAGCCTTGTATGTGCTTGTAACTTTGCCATCGTTTGGCGAATCTTTATGAAATTATCCAAAAAGTTTCTCTTTTTTGGATTAGCTCTTATATTGAAAGTTTGGGGGTGAATGGTGTAGGAGGGGCTG
Organism: Calotriton arnoldi; assembly: GCA_963921515.1. Classification (NCBI taxonomy): domain Eukaryota; kingdom Metazoa; phylum Chordata; class Amphibia; order Caudata; family Salamandridae; genus Calotriton; species Calotriton arnoldi. The sequence goes on along the minus strand of CAWUFW010028143.1, from coordinate 12,818 downwards.
AGAAAAAAGAGGGTCCTAAAACGTGTTTTCTCTATGCAATTTCCATACGAAACTTTACAGAAGACTACAGGTGAAACTGCTGAACGGAATTACGCCAAATTTGGCAGGGAGAAAGGTGATGGTCCAGAAAGCACGCTTTTGTTTAAATGGTGTAAATCCGTTCAGTAGTTTTTGAGAAATATAAAACTTTACAGATATCGATATTTGAGAATTCTGACATGTGATTGGCTGAGGGGATACAAGCAGCAGCTTGCGGCTTATTGGCTGTGAATAGTTGAAACCAGGAAGTGTTGGCAGCCATTTAGTGATTTACTCCGTCAGCTCACATCTCTCCGTGTAGAAGCCATCGGGTTCCTAGTTTTACCTCTGCGAGTGTCAAGGGCGCACAGAGTTCTTACCATGAACTTGCACAGGAACAGAAGACGCTAGTTCCCTACTCCCTCTCAAGGATGTCTTGGAGACCCATTTATAATCTAGACTCCAAAAGACCCCCAAGGGGGAAGGGGGAGTGGACAAAATAACAAACAAGAAGAGACTGGTCCTGGAACCTTATTCTCTCTGCTTCTCTTGATCTCCGTCCGCCCTGCAGACTGTAATTTCAAGAAGACCTGAGGATACTAAACACAGAAATTTACTGCACCTCCTACTCTACTCTGCTCTTGTTTTCATAACCCTTACATTCTTATTACATACCCTAAATTCCAAGATCTGTGCTTCTCTTCTATATTATTTCTTGGTAGTATTCTTCCTTTTTTTCTGCTATTGGTTACTACCACCAGAAGACTTGACCTATCAAGCAATGATATTACTTAACTGCGTATTCTTATTCAACTTACTCTAAAAATATGATTTTTATTGTAATGCTTCACCAACCTACTTCCTGTAAGTCTGTGCTTCTGTTCTTCACAACGTATTCTATCTTCTTATTGCTATACTATGTAGGATTCTATTGATATTTATCTGTACAACATTTCTTAATTCAGAAACTAATTATTCTTCTTTTCTTTTCTTTACAGCATTTGTAATCACCCTGTGCTCTCTATTTGCAGGTAAGTTCTTTTCTCTATGTCTTTTAAACTATATACAATACTTTCTTAAACATTTCCAAGGTTATTCATAACAATTGTCTTTTGAATAACTCTCATGCCACTTAGCTTAATTTCTTCTCACTCTCTCTCTTTCCTCTAGTGCCGGTAACTGGAATCTGTGAGGAAGATTACTGTCTAGAAGTTGTTGCCTGTAAACACTGACGATGAAGGAGGAGCGTCGACGTAAGGAACACCTAAAAAAAACGCCCTCTTCACCTCCGAGTCAAATGAGATAACTCCTGAACGAGGAATTGGAGATCCTACTCCCGACGGGAATAAGCGGAACGAAAACCCGGAAGAAAACCCGACGAAAATCACTAAGGATATCAGAAATTGCCGGGGAGCTTCCCTGTGAGGTACGTACTCGAGAAAGGCTTTAGTGAAGTGCGCATTCGTTACAGCGCGCGCGCTCCATCAAGCCTCCAAACACCTGTGGGGGAATAGACTAGACCGCCGACATAGGTTGGAAAGCGGCGGCCATCTTTAAGTTCCACTCATGACACAATGTTTTCCAATTGTTGGTTCCTGGCTGATTTCTCCCTTTTAGGTAATGACCTTTATTCAATATTGTACACACCATTTGTGTCATACGATCTGGAGGTCTGACAGTACCCCCCAACAAAGGAGGTCCTCTCAATCTTGGTTTCGTATGGAATCTTTGATGAAAAGATTTTACTAACCTGGGAGCATGAACGTCTGACTCAAGTTCTCAAGATCGTTCCTCTGGACCATAGCCCTTCCAATCTACCAAGTAGTACAGTTTTCCTTTAACCCTTTTAGAATCTAGAATTTCTTTTACTTCAAATTCAACTCCGGACTCTAATTGGATGGATTTTGGGGGTGTCTTTTCGTCGCTCTGGTGATGCTTTTTTTAACAAAGAAACATGAAAAACTGGATGGATCTTCAGCTTGGTAGGTAGTTTCAACCGGTAAGTAACTTGATTCATCTTTTTCTCAATCAGATATGGCCCTATAAACCTAGGTTGAAATTTTCTATTGCCTTTTAACCTAAGGTTCTTTGTGCTTAACCAAACACTATCTCCTTCATCTAGAGGAGGGCCCTCTCTTCTCTTTTTATCTGCATAAGTCTTATATTTCTTTTTGGCTTGCTCTAGGTTTTGTGAAGCAGTTTGGTGAACCTGTTTTAGGTGGGACACTAAATCTTTTACTGCTGGGACTGAAATCTCAGTTTGCCTTACTGTGGAATTTGGGTGTCAGCCATAGTTCAGGTAAAATGGGGAATAACCTGTGGAGACATTTCTAGCATTATTGTGCGCAAACTCTGCTGCCCATAAATAATCTGGCCAATCCCCATCTTGCTTCAAAAGGAACAACCTTAGGTACCGCTCCAATTCTTGGTTCACTCTCTCTGTCTGCCCATCTGTTTCGGGGTGGTAACTGGTTGAATATCTGGCTTCAATACCCAAACCTTCTACAAAAGCCTTCCAAAAATGGGACAAGAACTGTGAACCCCGATCTGAAATAATGATCTTTGGGATTCCATGAATTTTCACTATTTGTGTACTGAAGTGACTAGCTAGTTGTTTTGCAGTGGGAACCCCTTTTAGTGCCATAAAGTGTGCCATTTTTGAAAAGGCGTCTACAACCACCAAAATTGTATTGAAACCCTGACTAGAAGGTAAGTCAACAATTAGATCTAGTGTGATTGTGTGCCATGGAAAGGACGGGGTAGGCATTGGTTGCAACAACCCTTTCGGAGCCTGCCGTTCTGATTTTCCCTGAGCACATATTTCACAGGTCTTGACATATTTTTCAATATCTCTAGTCATATGAGGCCACCAATAATGTCTCTTCACCAATTCTTCAGTCTTTGATTGCCCCTTGTGCCCTGCCAAAAGATTATCATGCAATTCATGCATTGCTTGATTCTGTAACTCCTCGGTGGGCAAGTATAAGGCTCCTTTATGGTAAGGTAGCTGGAGTTGAATTTCTCTTCCTGCTTCTTTCTCGACCCAGTTTTGCATTGCTTCTGGACTCATGGCTTGTGTTACTTGCTCCTTCAAATCAATAGACGTAGTGGCACAAATTATTCTTGAGTTTGGAATTATTGTTTGGATTTCCGTTTGACTCTTCTGGTTGTCAGTTCCTAGTCTGGACAAGGCATCTGCTTTCCCATTCTGAGCTCCTGGTCTGTAAGTGATTACGAAGTCATAATCAGCAAAGTACAATGACCACCGAAGCTGTCTTGGAGTTAACGTCCTGTCCGATTTCAAGAATTTTAGGTTTCGGTGATCAGTGAAAACTGTTACTTGGTGCTGAGCCCCCATAAGGTAGTGTCGCCACTCCTTAAAGGCATCCTTGATGGCCAACAATTCTTTATCAGTTATTGTGTAATTCACTTCAGCGGGTGTCAGCTTTCTTGATCTGTAGGCGACTGGGTGTAGCTGACCTGTTTCCTTGTGTCTTTGGGATAATACTCCTCCAACCGCTAGATCTGAGGCATCGGTCTCAACGTAAAATGGTTCCGAAGGATCTGCGTGTAAGAGTATGGGTGCTGTGGTGAAATCTTTCTTTAAGGATTTAAAGGCTTCTTCTGTTTCTTCTGTCCATTCAAAACGAATTCCTTTTCTGAGTAATCGTGTAAGAGGAAGTATCTTTCGTGAGAACTCGCTGATAAATCTTCTATAGAAGTTTGCAAACCCTTAAAGCTCTGAACCTCTTTAACACTTGCAGGGGACTTCCAGTCAACGACGGCCTTTATCTTTCGCTCATCCATGTTTATCCCAGTTGGCGAAAGGATAAACCCAAAAACTCCACTTCGGAAACATTAAATGCGCATTTTTCCAGTTTCACAAACAGCTTGTTTTCTCTGAGCTTTTGTAACACTCCTCTTACTTGTTCTCGATGTTTACTCTTGTCAGAGGAATAAATTAGAATATCATCAATGTATACAATCGCACATTGATCTATGTATTCATTAAGAATGTTGTTTATAAAATGCTGGAAGGCAGCTGGGGCATTGCACAGACCATACGGCATAACTTGGTATTCGAATAGCCCGAATCTTGTTCTGAAGGCAGTCTTCCACTCGTCCCCCTCTCGCATTCTAACTAAGTGGTAGGCCCCTCTCTGATCTAGTTTCGTATATATTTGCGCTTCTTTGACCTGATCTAGCAGGGCCGAAATGAGAGGAAGTGGATAACGTTTTTTCTTTGTGATCTTATTATTTGCACGATAATCGATGCAAGTCCTCAAATCTCCTTCCTTCTTAGGCACGAAAAACAGAGGCGAAGATACAGGAGATTGTGATGGCCGGATAAAGCGGTTTGCCAGGTATTTGTCTAGGTATTCTCTCAAATGATGATGTTCCTTTTCGGTTAGAGCATAGACTCGACTGCAAGGCAGATTCGAGCCCGGCTCAAGATCTATTTTACAATCGTAAACACGATGGGGGGGCAACTGCTCAGCTTCTGTTTCATTGAAGACATCTTCAAAATCCTGGTATTCTTGTGGTATTTCCTGGGAATTGATAACGCACACTGATGCTCCTGTCATACACAAAGAATGAGCAGGATTACACCCAGTGGACTTTTCTTTTACTCCAAAACAATTTATTTTACAATAATCAGAATCCATCACGATTGTCCTGGAACTCCAATTGATAGTGGGGTCGTGCTCTGTAAGCCATGGTAGTCCTAAAATGAGCTGAAACTGGGGTGCATCAATTAGATTAAATTGAATCACTTCTTCATGCCCGTCACTAGAAATCATTTGCACCTGTTCCTTATGGCTCAGTATGGGCCCAGATGAGAGATTTGTCCCATCCACCGCCCGGACTGGTTCACTTTTTGGTTTCAGTATTGCTCGCAACCCTACCTTAGCTGCAAATTTAAGATCACAAAAGTTTCCGGTGGCTCCGGAATCTATCATTACTGAAACCTCTGTCAGAGTTACTTGCCTAAACTTAATTATCATGGACAAAATTAAGTGTGGAGCGGACGACTGCAGGGTATTGGCCACTTGATGTTCCTTTGGAGTTGAGTCTTGATTAGCATCCACCGGTCCAACTCCCGCTACAGGTGGTGCTGCAAGTTTTCCTTCGGTTTGAATGAAGTTTTTGGTTTCTTTGGACAACCTCTCACGAAGTGTCTACTTGAGCCGCAGTACATGCATAAGTTTCCTGCTCTCCTTTTCTCTTTTTCTTCTTTTGTCAAAGGACCCCTTATTGTTCCTATCTGCATGGGTTCAGAACCTAATTGTCCTTCTGTAGTTCTGCTGCTCTCAGACCGGACTCTATCGAATCTTGGAACTATTGGTTTGAAATCTCTTCTTTTTTCGCCTTTTCTTTCGCCTTGACGGAAATCAATTTCTAAAACCAGATCTACTAGCGCCGAGATTTCCGTAGGTCGATTTGGTATTTGTGCCAGCATGTCCTTGAGTTCATCTCTTAACCCTCGATAAAAGACTGCAGCTCTTTTACTCTCCGGCCAGTTAGTCTCCACTACCAACTTGTTAAACTGAGCCAGGTAGGCTACAAGGTCTCGGTTTCCTTGTCGTAACTCGAGCAATTCATTATCAACGGCTTGAGAGATTCTTCGCCTGTCAAAAATTCGAAGAAATTCCTGTTTGAACTCTTCATACTTATGCAATAAGGGATCATCGCGGGTAACCAGAGGCATAGACCAAGATGCTGCATCGCCGTTTAAGTATGACAAAACAAAGGCCACTCCGGACTGCGCATCTGGGAAAATTGAAGGGCGGCACATGAAGTGTAGGGAGCACTGAGTGAGGAATACCTGTGCCTTTTGTGGATCCCCACTAAATCGTTCTGGAGGGGCTAACGAAATAACTGGGGACAATGAGTGGATTACTTGTGTCGTCATCCTATTTGAGCTTTCAGTAGGAGGGTCTAGTGTTTCTCGTCCTGAACTAAATGGTTGTCCCATCCTCAAGGCTAATTCTGCTGTTTCTTTCCTTGAATTTACCACTTCCTGTCTAAGACTCTGATTTTCCTCTCTAACAGCTACCAACTCCTTTTGTATCGCCTCCAAGACTGTTCCTAAGGTCTGCAAATTAATTCCTTCAGCCATTCTGTTCGGGTGCAAGTTTAAAAACGTGGGCACTTCACTCTGTCAAGGGCGCACAGAGAGTTCTTACTAAGAACTTGCACAGGAACAGAAGACGCTAGTTCCCTACTCCCTCTCAAGGATGTCTCGGAGACCCATTTATAATCTAGACCACCAAAAAGACCACCAAGGGGGAAGGGGGAGTGGACAAAATAACAAACAAGAAGAGACTGGTCCTGGAACCTTATTCTCTCTGCTTCTCTTGATCTCCGTCCGTCCTGCAGACTGTAATTTCAAGAAGACCTGAGGATACTAGACACAGAAATTTACTGCACCTCCTACTCTACTCTGCTCTTGTTTTCATAATCCTTACATTCTTATTACATACCCTAAGTTCCAAGATCTGTGCTTCTCTTCTATATTATTTCTTGGTAGTATTCTTCCTTTGTTCTGCTATTGGTTACTGCCACCAGAACACTTGACCTATCAAGCAATGATATTACTTAACTGCGTATTCTTATTCAACTTACTCTAAAAATATGATTTTTATTGTAATGCTTCACCAACCTACTTCCTGTAAGTCTGTGCTTCTGTTCTTCACAACGTATTCTATCTTCTTATTGCTATACTATGTAGGATTCTATTGATATTTATCTGTACAACATTTCTTAATTCAGAAACTAATTATTCTTCTTTTCTTTTCTTTACAGCATTTGTAATCACCCTGTGCTCTCTATTTGCAGGTAAGTTCTTTTCTCTATGTCTTTTAAACTATATACAATACTTTCTTAAACATTTCCAAGGTTCTTCATAACAATTGTCTTTTGAATAACTCTCATGCCACTTAGCTTAATTTCTTTTCACTCTCTCTCTTTCCTCTAGTGCCGGTAACTGGAATCTGTGAGGAAGATTACTGTCTAGAAGTTGTTGCCTGGAAACGCTGACGATGAAGGAGGAGCGTCGACGTAAGGAACACCTAAAAAAAACGCCCTCTTCACCTCCGAGTCAAATGAGATAACTCCTGAACGAGGAATTGGAGATGCTACTCCCGACAGGAATAAGCGGAACGAAAACCCGGAAGAAAACCTGACGAAAATCACTAAGGATATCAGAAATTGCCGGGGAGCTTCCCTGTGAGGTACGTACTCGAGAAAGGCTTTAGTGAAGTGTGCATTCATTACAGCGTGCGCGCGCGCTCCATCAAGCCTCCAAACACCTGTGGGGGAATACACTAGACCGCCGACATAGGTTGGAAAGCGGCGGCCATCTTTAAGTTCCACTCGTGACACAATGTTTTCCAATTTTTGGTTCCTGGCTGATTTCTCCCTTTTAGGTAATGACCTTTATTCAATATTGTACACACCATTTCTGTCATACGATCTGGAGGTCTGACAGCGAGGCAACACTGGCATCTGTGTCTGTGTGAGATATGCCTTTCAGGCTGCCTCTCCTCATATCACTAGGTCGCGGCTATGTCTTTAGAAGCCCGTCCGTCGGCTCGGAGCTCTGTGAGTCAGTCTGTCGGCACGACCCCCTACACTACCCAAAGACTACCCAAACACCACTGCACTGTCGTAAACTCGAAAACACTACCCCAGCACGTTCCCCTACACTGCCCAAACACCAGTGCACTACCCTAAACCCTAAATCTACCCCAGCACGACCCCCTACCCAAACACCACTGCACTACCCTAAACCCTAAAATACTACCCCAGCACAACCCCCTACACTACCCAAACACCACTGTACTACCCTAAAGCATAAAACAGTAGCAGTCCGTCGGCTTGCAGCTGTGCGTCTGCGAGCCGTCGTGTCCCTAGCTGTACATGTCCGAGTGAGCCCGTTAGGTGATAGGTGTGTGTCTGCTAGCAGGGCCGTTGGCCCGTTGGTGTCCCTTTGCGAGTTAGACCGGAGCTCTCCCTCTGCGAGCCAGCATGCTGGTGTGCGTTTGCGAGCCGACGGCCCGTAGCTCACACTGTGCGAGCTGAGCCCACGATCCGCAGGTGTCCCTCTGCGAGGCTGCTCGACGGCCCGCAGGTCTCCCTGTGCTAGCCAGATCGCAGCTGTCACTCTGCGAACCGATATTGGGAATATAAGGCGGCCCCAAAAAGAGCCCTTGTGTTTATTAGTTGGAGCTACATATAAGTGTGGATGCACAGCTTCAGGTTATTCAGAAAAACTCAATTTCCCTGATCTGTGAAGTGTACTCCATCACTTCTGTAGATATCAGCCATATGAAAACGTATGTTATTGTTGTAGATCGACCCCATTCTATTGTCTCTGAGGTATGCAGACACAGCTTTGTTGACATTCTTCCTAGATTTTTCAATCTGAGGACAAAATTGGTTTGACCATTTCCACTTCTGTCTTTGGCATATATTGGAATATACAAAGACAGTTTGAGCCAAAAGCAATATCAATTGTCGAAAGGTGTCCTTCATTAGCATTTCCAAACCTACCCCAGTCAATGTGCCTAGGTCGTTTCCACCACAGTGCACAATCATGAGGTCAGGGTGTTGGAGATGCAAACAGGTTTTAACCAAAGGCAACAATTGGTGTCACTTCAATCCTCTTTGTCCAAACCATTTAATGTCCACATTTTGTAAACCTAGGTCTAAGTCAATACGTCTCTGTTCTGCATACCTCTTGCACCAGAAAACATAGCTATGTCCTACGATCCACACTAGCATTCTGAAGGTATGGCTGGGAGGAATGGATAGATGTCTGTAGCTCATGCAGTCCGTTCGTAGAATAAGAGATATGTTTAAAGATGGGGAACTACTTTTTTGCCATACAAAACGATACCTGATTGGGAGATGAAAAGCATTGTTTTTAAAAAGTAGGGTGCACATTCGTTTGGTGGAAAAGCATCTTTGTGATTGGTTAAGAAAAAGCAGTTGAAACATGGAGTACATATCATAGGAAAAAATTTGCTCAACTCAACCACACCTGCTACTTGCATTTGGAAGGCACTGTTCGAACTTAAAACAATCGTGAACTTTTAACCTGCACGTGCCGTTAAATGTTCGAGAAAATGTTGCAAAAAAATATCGTAAGGTTTAAAAAAATTGATGAACTTTTAACCTGCGCGTGTTGTAGAATGTTCTAGAGCATGTGTTGATAGAATACGTTGCACTTCTGACTTCTATGTGTCCTTGAATATTAAAAAAACTGTTTATATGGAAAAAATTTAAAAAACAATAGAGTGAAGTTTTGAAACCTAAAAGAATCATGGAACTATTCTAATTTGTTCATTACATGTATTTATGTGTGGAGCAACAAAATTACAGACACAACAGCACCAGGAAGAAGCAGGGAGTGGGGGGACGGGGGAAGATGGCCACAATGGTACACATGCACAATTAAGTACAGCACAATTATAGACAAAATGAAACACACCAACAAGGAGCACAAGTCACACAACCCGCCAACATCACACCACTGAACAAGCATAGAAGTGAAAACCACACTGCCGGAAAGGGAGAAGGGTGAACAAAAGCTCATATGAAGGGACATCTCACACACAATGCAGCACACATACATAGGAAGCAGAGTACACCAACATCCAACACAATGTTGTCCAAACACAAAGATTCGCACAATCGAACACAGGACCCAAATGCAGTCACCTGAGGCGGATAAGCGTCCAAAAACGTCAGTACGAAACAGGCACATGAGAACGCATAAGCACAAACCCACAGTCCGGATGGGGTAGCAATTCACGTATGGCAGGCAGCCAGAGAGTCCGTGACACACACATTGGCATACAAATGAAGACACTACACATTTGGATACAAGTGAAAATGTGGAAACTTTATAAAAAAAAGTGTGTGTCAGTACGGCCAAGAGTAGTGCCACGATATGCAGAGAAATGCAGCAGCATGCCTGAATAAGTAACGTAGGAAAACGTCCATGTTCACCTCGGGGTAGTCCATCACCAACACACGTCAGTGTCAAGCAGCGTTGGTTGTCCGCGCTTCAGACATGATTCGACGCCAATGCAGCCATGTCCACTGTTGTTTTGGGACATGTGACCAGATGTACAACGTGCAATGATGCGGAGGGACACGTGCAATGTGGCACATCGAGTCGTGGTTGCAGGTACCTTGTCACTCATCCATGAACGCGAGTGCAGCTGCATAAGCCACTATCTCTAATGAGTGATGGTTGGCCACAATATTTGACATGTCGTCGACATAATCCATCAGCTGACCGGGACAGATGTGCTGACTCCAACCACTGTACCCAATGTGCACCAAAGCAGAATCGGGAAGTGGGTCAATTTTCTCACTGCATACTACGACACGTGCAATCTCCCAGGCCCAGTTCCCACCATGCATGCCAAACATCCATGCATGCCATAAACGGGCATCACCATGACAGTCCTGGTCGTGGGCCAACAGGAGGTGCACACATCTGTCGTAATCCATGTCAGCTACCCACTCGTTGGAGAGGCACACGTCCATGCACCACTCGGATAGGCACGTGCGACATTGCAATACAGGTTGAACGCAGGTGACGTCCGCAATTCGGAAGCACAGCCGGTAAGTGATCCGCAGTACTGCCAAAGGCAGTGCACCCAGGACATGCAGCAGACGTGCAAGGTATAGGTGGACGTGCATGGAGTCGACCATGTGTTCGGGATGCTCTGCCATTGCGTCAGTGGCTCTGCTTGTAGCTGCACTGGCTTGCCGTGTGCCAGTCTTGTAGATGAAATGGCACATCTTGGTGCAATTAGCTGGGTCTGTGTGCAATGGGTGCAGGGCAGGGGTGTGGTGTGGTGGGAGTATGTGTGAAGGCCATGTCACGCACGCTAACTACGACAAAGGACTTTTGAGTGTGGGATGTGTACTCGTTGTTCTCAAATCGGGCAGTGCGTAGTGTGGGAGACGGATGCAAATATTATCGTATCTGTCAGGGGGCTGGCCACTTGCAAGTTCCTTCTCGGAGCAGCAGATGTGCTACTGCAAGATAGCTCAGACAAAGAACCTTTCATCCCTACAGTAAGTTCTCCAGCTGCATTCATACAGGATGTGTACAAAGGCCGGTTGTGGGTGTTGTGGGATGTCTGCGACCCTGGTCATCATGGATGAGATGCCCAGCACGTGGCACATGGGCGGGTTCACTGTGTGTTATGTTGCCAAACAGCTGCTCCTCCCTCCCACGAGACCCCACACTTTTGTACGGTGCACTGTTGTATCCCGTGCACTCCTACGCCACACCATTGTAATGCCTATACGCGCATGTCCTGCAGCATTCCAACCACACCGTGAGACTGCAGTTTGGAGGTGGTGCATGCCACTGTACAACATCGACTGCTGCGGCCCTTGTGGCGGCCACACCAGAACACAGAGACACACTTACCGCACTTCCTGAACACGGACATGTACGAGACACCCCGTTCCCCTTGCCGGATAGGCAGACCCCTGCGCTGACCTGTGTATGCCGGACCAGCACATGCCGCTTGTGTCACGGGTGCAGCACTCCTCAGGATCTGGGCGACGCTCAAAGGGGTCCACCTCCTGACATCCCCAAACTCTGATTAAAATGATACCCAGAGTATTGAGGCGATCAAGCGAGGGATAGGGATAGGGTAGGTGCAGCGTGGGAAAAGGGGAGACCTGTAACAAAAATAAGCAAATGATTAGTAGGATATACAAGGCTAACTACTCTCATAATATCTCACTAGTGCTGTCTCAGTACCTGTTAGAGTTCATCCCCTACTGTATAGAACCTCTCTGTCTGGGAAGATACTTCTCTCACCGCAGGCAACAAAACATAAGCACCTAGAAACCAAACACAGACCAGTTAGTACACCGTCCACTTTTCTCTTTCTGGCAAATAATTGAGTAATATCCACATACATACCCTCTACCACACACCCTCAAAACTAGAAGAAAAAGGTAACAGCCTGCTCCAGTATAGGAAGGAGTTAAAGGGCACTTGGTGAGGAATCAGGACGTTCTGTCAAGAGGCTGCAAACAATCCTGGCATAAATCACTCCTACTGGAGTTTAGAGGGAATACAGGAAGACAGCACTCAGGAGAGTTACTCCAATGTCACGAATGAAAAGCAACGAAGAAAAAAGAAAAAAAGAAAAGGCGGTACCTCCTAGGACTGATTCAGGCGCAGGATACCATGGAGCTCCAACACCTCCCTTCCCTCTTCGACTCAAAGGGAAACGAAAAGAAAACAGACCAGCCGTCGATAATCCATGGAATAGTTAAGGAGGCAGTACTATTCCAGAGACACCTCCCTCGAAGCCTCGACGTTATTCCCGCTGCAGCCGTGGGCGGGGAAAAACCACGTTCTGAATGTTCTGCGCTCCTCCGAGCGCTTGTGGCAGAAGCAAACATACACCTTCCCCTTGATCTCTGCCGCAGACTAGAAGGTGGGAATAGTATGTTCGGAGCCTCGGACAGAGAGCACCAGATCCGGCGGTACCAGCGGGACCTCAGCAGAGCAGCCGCTCTGCGTTTGACAATTTCCCGAGTCAACTGGAATCACGTACAATGCTCCCTGCGTTGTACGTGGTATTTCATCCCTACCAGAAGGACGGCCTTCTGGGAGATGTAGTCCTGCCAGCGCTGTCGTTCTACACTGAGGTAGGCGTGCCGATGGATCAATGCCTGACAGCTTGTGCATGCAGGAGGATGCATGCGTAGCTACATGTCCAGGCTCACTGCCAACGCTGAGGTGACAT
>CAWUFW010028142.1:0-23219 GCA_963921515.1 Calotriton arnoldi | reverse complement strand
AAACACCACTGCACTGCCCTAAACCCTGAAACACCACCCCCTGCACAACCCCTACACTGCCCAAACACTACTGCACTGCCCTAAACCCTGAAACACCACCCCAGCACGACCCCCTACACTGCCCGAACACCACTGCACTGCCCTAAACCCTGAAACACCACCCCTAGCACGACCCCCTACACAGCCCGAACACCACTGCACTGCCCTAAACCCTGAAACACCACCCCCTTCACGACCCCCTACACTGCCCGAACACCACTGCACTGCCCTAAACCCTGAAACACCACCCCCAGCATGACCCCCTACACTGCCCGAACACCACTGCACTTCCCTAAACCCTGAAACACTACCCCCAGCAAGACCCCCTACACTGCCCGAACACCACTGCACTGCCCTAAACCCTGAAACATCAGCCCCAGCAAGACCCCCTACACTGCCCGAACACCACTGACCTAAACCCTGAAACACCACCCCAGCACGACCCCCTACACTGCCCGAACACCACTGACCTGCACTAAACCCTGAAACACTACCCCCAGCATGACCCCCTACACTGCCCGAACACCACTGCTCTGCCCAAAACCCTGAAACACCAGCCCCAGCACGACCCCCTACACTGCCCGAACACCACTGCACTGCCCTAAACCTTGAAACACCAGCCCCTGCATGACCCCCTACACTGCCCGAACACCACTGCACTACCCTAAACCCTGAAACATCACCCCCAGCACGACCCCTACACTGCCCGAGCACCACTGCACTGCCCTAAACCCTGAAACACCAGCCCCAGCACGACCCCCTACACTGCCCGAACACCACTGCACTGCCCTAAACCCTGAAACACCATCCCCAGCACGACCGCCTACACTGCCCGAACACCACTGCACTGCCCTAAACCCTGAAACACCAGCCCCAGCACGACCGCCTACACTGCCCGAACACCACTGCACTGCCCTAAACCTTGAAACACCAGCCCCAGCACGACCCCCTACTCTGCCCGAACAACACTGCACTGCCCTAAACTGTGAAACACCAGCCTCAGCACGACCCCCTACACTGCCTGAACACCACTGCACTGCCCTGAACCCTGAAACACCAGCCCCAGCACAACACCCTACACTGCCCGAACACCACTGCACTGCCCTAAACCCTGAAACACCACCCCGTGCATGACCCCCTACACTGCCCGAACACCACTGCACTGCCCTAAACCCTGAAACACAACCCCCAGCGCGACCCCCTACACTGCCCGAACACCACTGCACTGCCCTAAACCCTGAAACACCACCCCCTGCACAACCCCCTACACTGCTCGAACACTACTGCACTGCCCTAAACACAGAAACACCATCCCCAGCACGACCCCCTATACTGCACGAACACCACTGCACTGCCCTAAACCCTGAAACACTACCCCCAGCAAGACCCCCTACACTGCCCGCACACCACTGCACTGCCCTAAACCCTGAAACATCACCCCCAGCAAGACCCCCTACACTGCCCGAACACCACTGCCCTAAACCCTGAAACACCACCCCCAGCAAGACCCCTACACTGCCCGAACACCACTGAACTGCCCTAAACCCTGAAACACCAGCCCCAGCACGACCCCCTACACTACCCGAACACCACTGCTCTGCCCTAAACCCTGAAACACCACCCCCTGCACGACCCCTACACTGCCCGAACACCACTGTACTGCCCTAAACCCTGAAACCCCACCCCCAGCATGACCCCTACACTGCCAGAACACCACTGCACTGCCCTAAACCCTGAAACACCACCCCCTGCACGACCCCCTACACTGCCCGAACACTACTGCACTGCCCTAAACCCTGAAACACCACCCCCAGCACGACCCCCTACACTGCACGAACACCACTGCACCGCCATAAACCCTGAAACACTACCCCCAGCAAGACCCCCTACACTGCCCGAACACCACTGCACTGCCCTAAACCCTTAAACACCACCCCCAGCACGACCCCCTATACTGCCCGAACACCACTGCTCTGCCCAAAACCCTTAAACACCACCCCCAGCACGACCCCCTATACTGCCCGAACACCACTGCTCTGCCCTAAAACCTATAACATCACCCCCAGCAAGACCCCCTACACTGCCCGAACACCACTGCCCTAAACCCTGAAACACCACCCCAAGCAAGACCCCCTACACTGCCCGAACACCACTGCACTGCCCTAAACCCTTAAACACCACCCCCAGTACGACCCCCTATACTGCCCGAACACTACTGCTCTGCCCAAAACCCTGAAACACCAGCCCCAGCATGACCCCCTACACTGCCCGAACACCACTGCACTGCCCTAAACCCTGAAACACCAGCCCCAGCACGACCCCCTACACTGCCCGAACACCATTGCACTGCCCTAAACCCTGAAACACCACCCCCAGCACGACCCCCTACACTGCCCGAACACCACTGCACTGCCCTAAACCCTGAAACACCAGCCCCAGCACAACCCCGTACAATGCCCGCACACCACTGCACTGCCCTAAACCCTGAAACACCAGCCCCATCACAACCCCGTACATTGCCCGAACACCACTGCACTGCCCTAAACCCTGAAACATCAGCCCCAGCACAACCGCCTACACTGCCCGAAAACTACTGCACTGCCCTAAACCCTGAAACACCACCCCCAGCAAGACTACCTACACTGGACAAACACCACTGCACTGCCCTAAACCCTGAAACACCACCCCCTGCACAACCCCCTACACTGCCCAAACACTACTGCACTGCCCTAAACCCTGAAACACCACCCCAGCACGACCCCCTACACTGCCCGAACACCACTGCACTAAACCCTGAAACACCACCCCCTGCACGACCCCCTACACTGCCGGAACACCACTGCACTGCCCTAAACCCTGAAACACCACCCCCAGCACGACCCCCTACACTGCCCTAACACCACTGCACTGCCCTAAACCCTGAAACATCACCCCCAGCACAACCCCCTACACTGCCTGAGCACCATTGCTCTGCCCTAAACCCTGAAACACTAGCCACAGCACGACCCCCTACACTGCCCGAACACCACTGCACTGCCCTAAACCCTGAAACACCACCCCCAGCACGACCCCCTACACTGCCCGAACACCACTGCACTGCCCTAAACCCTGAAACACCAGCCCCAGCAAGACCCCTACACTGCCCGAACACCACTGCATTGCCCTAGACTCTGAAACACCAGCCCCAGCAAGACCCCCTACACTGCCCGAACACCACTGCACTGCCCTAAACCCTGAAACACCAGCCCCAGCATGACCCCCTACACTGCCCGAACACCACTGCACTGCCCTAAACCCTGAAACACCAGCCCCAGCACGACCCCCTACACTGCCCGAACACCACTGCACTGCCCTAAACCCTGAAACACCAGCCCCAGCACGACCCCCTACACTGCCCGAACACCACTGCACAGCCCTAAACCCTGAAACACCAGCCCCAGCACCACCCCCTACAATGCCCGAACACCACTGTACTGCCCTAAACCCTGAAACACCACCCCCTGCACCGCCCCCTACACTGCCCGAACACCACTGCACTGCCCTAAACCCTGAAACACCACCCCCTGCACGACCCCCTACACTGCCCGAACACCACTGCACTGCCCTAAACCCTGAAACACCACCCCCTGCACCACCCCCTACACTGCCCGAACACCACTGCACTGCCCTAAACCCTGAAACACCACCCCTGCACCGCCCCCTACACTGCCCGAACACCACTGCACTGCCCTAAACCCTGAAACACCACCCCCAGCATGACCCCCTTTACTGCTCGAACACCACTGCACTGCCCCAAACCCTGAAACACCACTTCCAGCATGACCCCCTACACTGCCCGAACACCACTGCCCTAAACCCTGAAACACCACCCCTGCACGACCCCCTACACTGCCCGAACACCACTGCACTGCCCTAAACCCTGAAACACCACCCCCTGCACTACCCCCTACACTGCCCGAACACCACTGCACTGCCCTAAACCCTGAAACACCACCCCCAGCACGACCCCCTACACTGCCCGAACACCACTGCACTGCCCTAAACCCTAAAACACCACCCCCAGCACGACCCCTACACTGCCCGAACACCACTGCACTGCCCTAAACCCTAGAACACTACCCCCAGCATGACCCCCTACACTACCCGAACACCACTGCACTACCCTAAACCCTAAAATACTCCCCCAGCACGACCCCCTACACTACCCGAACACGACTGCACTGCCCTAAACCCTAAAACACTCCCCCAGCACGACCCCCTACACTACCCGAACACCACTGCACTGCCCTAAACCCTAAAACACTCCCCCAGCACGACCCCTACACTACCTAAACACCACTGCACTGCCCTAAACCCTAAAACACTACCCCCGCATGACCCCCTACACTACCCAAATACCAATGCACTACCCTAATCCCTAAAACACTACCCCCGCACAACCCCCTACACTACCCAAAGACCACTGCACTACCCTAAACTCTAAAACAATACCCCCGCACGACTCCCTACACTACCCAAAGACCACTGCACTACCCTAAACCCTAAAACACGACCTCCTACACTACACAAACACCCCTGCACTACCCTAAACCCTAAAAAACTACCCCCAGCACGAACCCCTACACTACCCAAACACCACTGCACTACCCTAAACCATAAAACACTACCCCAGCAGTACCCCTACGCTACCCAAACACCACTGCACTACCCTAAACCCTAAAACACTACCCCCAGCAGTACCCCCTACACTACCCAAACACCATTGCACTACCCTAAACCCTAAAACACTACCCCCAGCAGTATCCCCTACACTACCCAAATACCACTGCACTACCCTAAACCCTAAAACCCTAAAACACTAATCCCAGCACGACCCCCTACACTACCCAAACACCACTGTACTACCCTAAACCCTAAAACACTCCCCCAGCACGACTCCCTACACTACCCAAACACCACTGCACTACCCTAAACCCTAAATCTACCCCCAGCATGACCCCCTACACTACACAAACACCACTGCACTACCCTAAACCCTAAAACACTACCCCCAGCACGACCCTCTTCACTACCTAAACACAACTGCACAATTTGTTACAGGCGTTGCAACGCAGGCCTGTGGTGCTTACTGGAAGTACCTGGTGGGCTAGTTGGGCCCCAGGGACTCTCAGGATTCAAGGTGACCTAATCCCCCAACTTAAAACGCGCCACGGGGCGCGTTTGCACAGTGGTGAAGGGAGGGGCGGGGCCTCAGGTGACATGTGCGCAAACACGCCCTGTGGTGCGCTTTAAGTTGGGGAGTTAATTCCCTTTGAATCCTGGGGGCCAACTAGCCCACCAGGTACCTTCAGTAAGCACAACAGAGTTGCGTTGCAGAGAGGTGAAAAAGGTGCGTGGCCTCGGAACGCCTCTCTGCAACTCAGCTCTGTGGTCCTAACTGTAGGTACCTGGGGGGCTAGTTGGGCCCCAGGGACCCTCAGGATTCAAGGGGACTTAATCCCGCAACTTAAAACGCGCCACAGGGCGCGTTTGCACACATGTCACCTCAGGCCCCCCCCTCCCTTCACCACTGTGCAAACGCGCACTGGCTCTGGTTAGTCAGAGTCAGTTACCACCAGTACCCGTCTGAAAAAGTTGTGGGCACAGGATGATTTTGCAACAAGGCCTCTTTCTGCTCCTCTGTTGGTTCTTTCTGCACATCTTTTGCTTCTTTCTGTGCGTTATTTCTTCTTTCTTCACATGTCCTACCTCTGTTGGCATAGTTAGAAACTAGCATTTAAAAAACCTTTGAAATTCACTTAAAAAATCATAGGTTTCAGGCACGTTATAGTTAGAAATTAGCATTTAAAAAACCTTTGAAATTCACTGAAAAAACCATAGGTTTCAGTCACGTTATAGTTAGAAATTAGCATTTAAAAAACCTTTGAAATTCACTGAAAAAACCATAGGTTTCAGGCACGTTATAGTTAGAAATTAGCATTTAAAAAACCTTTGAAATTCACTGAAAAAACCATAGGTTTCAGACACGTTATAGTTAGAAATTAGCATTTAAAAACCTTTGAAATTCACTGAAAAAACCATAGGTTTTAGGGACAGTTATAGTTAGTTGGACATTGCACTCGTACAAAACCCGTGAAATTCCCCTGTTATAGTTAGTTCAGCTAACTATAACTCGCGCCCGCAATGCACTGCTGATGACGTCACATATTACATCACTCATGACATGGTCAGTGACATCACTGATGACATCACTGATGACATCTCAAATGACATCACTGATGACATCATCCATGTGATAATTTCATGCATCTTCTCACACCCTAATATAACTTTTGATACACCCACTCTAAATTACAGACTGCCATTCTCAAAACCATAGACACTCCAACACCAAAAACTACATACCCACTCACTGATTCTTAGGTCTACACACACATCCACTCACTCACCTGTACAGTCACTCATACTTACAGTCACTCAGTACAGGACTATTATATGCACTCATACACCTATATAAACACTCACACACCGCCACTCATCCATAGAGGTACTCACACACCTAGTCAGTCATGCAAAAAATTAATCACACACCCATTTACTCACCTATACAGTTATACACACACCAGCTCACTTACTCATACAAATACTAGCACATTCTTACGCTCTTATACAATAACTGATACAAGCACACACGCATCCATACAGCCACTCTCACAATAACACACTCTCACTTATAGCCATTTAAATACTCTAACACACATATATACTGCCTTTTACATATGTAGTTACTCGCACATGTACCACTGAGATATACATTCACTCACTAACACACCCATACACACACTCACCCACCCAAGCAGTCCATCACAGATGCACTCTTGAAATCATGCACCCAGTGAATCACCCACTCACACATCTATGTATAGAGTCACACACACCCCACCCACACAAACACTCAGGCAGCCATACAGATACTCAGAGAACCAATCAATAACCCATATAGACACTCATGTAGCTATTCGCAAATCCATGCATCCACTTACACACCAACAAACAGACGGATACAGACATTCACACAGTTTAGTCACTAACCCATGCATTCAGTAAGATACGTTTAATCACTCACTTGTAGAGTCAGTCACTCACGTACTAAATCATCCATTCAGACACTTATACACCCACTCATTCTTCAATACGCCTTTCCCTATATATATTAAACATATTTAAACTTTACAGAAACACACAGTCACTGGATGATGTCATCAGTGATGTCATCAGTGATGTCACTTGAGATGTCATCAGTGATGTCATCAGTGATGTCACTGACCATGTCATGAGTGATGTAATATGTGACGTCATCAGCAGTGCATTGCGGGGCGCGAGTTATAGTTAGCTGAACTAACTATAACAGGGGAATTTCACGGGTTTTGTAAGAGTGCAATGTCCAACTAACTATAACTGTCCCTAAAACCTATGGTTTTTTCAGTGAATTCAAGGTTTTTTAAATGCTAATTTCTAACTATAACGTGTCTGAAACCTATGGTTTTTTCAGTGAATATATATATATATATATATAAAATAAAAAAACCATAGGATTGAGGTACATTAGACTTACAAATTTTCATTTAAAAACCTTTGAAATTCACTGGAAAACCTTAGGTTTCAGGCACGTTATAGTTAGAAATTAGCATTTAAAAAACCATAGAAATTCACTGAAAAAACCATAGATTTCAGGCACGTTATAGTTAGAAATTAGCATTTAAAAAACCATAGAAATTAACTGAAAAAACCATAGGTTTCAGGAACGTTATAGTTAGTTGGACATTTCACTTGTATAAAACCATAGAAATTCCGGCGTTATAGTTAGTTCAGCTAACTATAACTCGCGCCCCCGCAATGCACTGCTGATGACGTCACATATTACATCATTCATGACATGGTCAGTGACATCACTGATGACATCTCAAATGACATCTCAAATGACATCACTGATGACATCATCCACGTGAAAATCTGATGCACCTCCTCACACCTGAATATAACCTTTGATACACCCACTTTAAAATACAGACTACCATTTTCGAAAAAATAGACACATCAATACCAGTTACTAAATACGCACTGACTGATTCCTAGGTCTACACACACATCCACTCATTCACCCATACAGTCACTCATACATGCAGTCACTCATCAATACAACACTATCATATGCACTCATACACCTATACAGACACTCACACACTGCCACATATCCAGAGTTACTCACACATGTAGTCAGTCATGCAAAGAATCAATCATACTTCCATTTACTCACCTATACAGTTATACAGACACAACCTCACTTATTCATACAGATACTAACACATAATTATTCTCTTATAGAATCACTGATACAAATACACACTCATCCATGCAGCCACTCTCACAATTACTGACTCTCACATATAGTTATTTATATACACCATCACTCACATATACTGCCTTTTACATTTGTAGTTACTTGCACATGTACCACTGAGACATCCATTCACTCACCAACACACCCATACACACACTCACCCACCCATACAGCTGTTTCCACATGCACTTTTGAACCAATACACCCAGTGAATCAACCACTCACACATCTATGCACAGAGTCACACTCCTCCCACCCACCCACACACACACTCAGGCAGCCATACAAATACTCAGGCAAGCAATCAATAACCCATATAGACACTCATGCAGCTACTCACCAACCCATGCAGCAGCTTACACAACAACAGACAGACTGATACAGACTTTCACACAGTTTAGTCACTAACCCATGCATTCAGTAAGACACATTTAATCACTCACTTATACAGTCAGTCACGTACCTACTAAATCCTCCATACAGACACTTATACACCCACTCATTCCTCAATACAGCTTGGCATATATATAAAACAAAATTAAACTTTACAGAAACACACAGTCACTGGATAATGTCATCAGTGATGTCATCAGTGATGTCATTTGAGATGTCATCAGTGACGTCATCAGTGATGTCACTGACCATGTCATGAATGATGTAATATGTGACGTCATCAGCAGTGCATTGCGGGGGCGCGAGTTATAGTTAGCTGAACCTACTATAACGCCGGAATTTCTATGGTTTTGTACAAGTGAGATGTCCAACTAACTATAACGTTCCTGAAACCTATGGTTTTTTCAGTTAATTTCTATAGTTTTTTAAATGCTGATTTCTAACTATAACGTGCCTGAAATCTATGGTTTTTTCAGTGAATATATATATATATATATATATATATATATATATATATATATATATATATATATATATATATATATATATACTACTACTGGCGGTCGCCAGTAGGTAGTTATAGTTAGGACCTTGTTTCTATTCAAAAAGCGGTTTTTCTTTTCCCAATAACTTTGGCGCCGGTTGACGAATCATTGCGAAATTTTCAAAACTAGTGGGGCGCTCCGGTCAGCTCCTGTTTTGAAAGTTTTGGGGTGATTCAGCAAGCGGGGGCCGAGAAAAAAGGGGGGTCCCAAAACGTGTTTTCTCCATGTTAATTCCCATAGGAAACTTTAGACACAGCTACAGCCCGAACTGCTGAACGGAATTGCACCAAATTTGGAAAAAAGGTAGCCCTTGTTTCAGAAAGAACTCTTTTTGTTAAATGGTGTAAATCCGTTCAGTAGTTCCTGAGAAATTTAAAAAAAAGAGGGCGAAAAATGAATTTCCCATAGGAAACTTTAGGCACGGCTACAACTCGAAATGCTGAACGGAATTTCACCAAATTTGGCAAAAAGGTAGTGATTGGTTCAGAAAGTGCCCTTTTTTTTAATGGTGTAAATCCGTTCAGTAGTTGCTGAGAAAATCAAAAAATAAAAGTTTTGATATTTAGAGGCACGGAGGATCCGCGGACCCTCCCGACCACGAGCTTTATTCTAATTGGCTGTCAACACTCCAAACCAGGAAGTGTTGGCAGCCAGAACCGAGTCACAAGAAAAGAGAAAAACAAACGCTAAAAACAAGGAAAGGGGGCAGGGTAGAAACACCCTGACCCCTAGGCCTGCTCAGGGGGTCCCACAAGGACCCCCAGTGCCCAAAAAAGCATTTTTTTAAAAAGAAAATCAGCGAGATTCGCGCACCCAGCGCGAATTTCGGCCGAAAATTAAAAAAAAACGAAGCGCGGGCTCCCGCGCTTCGTTATTATTTAGCCCCCGGGTGGGCCAGGTCCTGGGGACACTGAAAAAATGTGTGGGGGCCCCAATCCCCCCCCACACTGCCCCGGGGACCGCCACCTCCCCGGGGCTTGATTTATGAGCCCCCCGCAGCCCCGGGGACCGCCACCCCCTGGGCTAATTTTTAAATGTGTGCGCCACAGAGCAGCTCTGTGGCGCTTACTGGAGGTACCTGGTGGGCTAGTTGGCCCCCAGGGACCCTCAGGATTCAAGTGGAATTAATCCCCCAACTTAAAACCCGCCAGGGGCGCGTTTGCACAGTGGTGTAGGGAGGGGGCGGGCCTGATGTGACATGTGTGTACTTATCCAATCACTCCGCCAAAACCCAAGCACTTATAAATTCACCATGACATCACTGATGACATCATCCAGTGACTGTGTGTTTCTGTAAAGTTTAAATATGTTTAATATATATAGGGAAAGGCGTATTGAAGAATGAGTGGGTGTATAAGTGTCTGAATGGATGATTTAGTACGTGCGTGACTGACTCTACAAGTGAGTGATTAAACGTATCTTACTGAATGCATGGGTTAGTGACTAAACTGTGTGAATGTCTGTATCCGTCTGTTTGTTGGTGTGTAAGTGGATGCATGGATTTGCGAATAGCTACATGAGTGTCTATATGGGTTATTGATTGGTTCTCTGAGTATCTGTATGGCTGCCTGAGTGTTTGGGTGGGGTGTGTGTGACTCTGTACATAGATGTGTGAGCGGGTGATTCACTCGGTGCATGATTTCAAGAGTGCATCTGTGATGGACTGCTTGGGTGGGTGAGTGTGTGTATGGGTGTGTTAGTGAGTAAATGTATATCTCAGTGGTACATGTGCGAGTAACTACATATGTAAAAGGCAGTATATATGTGTGTTAGAGTATTTAAATGGCTATAAGTGAGAGTGTGTGATTGTGAGAGTGGCTGAAGACACCACCCGCACGATGAACTCCATCCACTCCGGATCACCAACCGACCCCTGCCCACACCACGTCTTCAACAAAGCCGACGCCACCATCGCACCCCATCTCCGGGACATCATCAACTCCTCCTTCCACACCGCCACCTTCCCGGAGAGCTGGAAGCACGCCGAGCTTACCGCCCTCCTGAAGAAACCAACGGCGGACCCCACCGACCTCAAGAACTACCGTCCCATCTCGCTCCTTCCGTTTCCGGCCAAAGTCATCGAGAAGACCGTCAACAGACAGCTTGCCGCCTTCCTCAAGACGAATGGATCCCTCGACCCCTCGCAGTCCGGGTTTCGGGCCAACCACAGCACCGAGACCGCCCTTATCGCAGCCACCGACGACATCAGAACCCTAACCGACAACGGGGAAACAGCTGCCCTCATCCTCTTGGACCTCTCCGCGGCGTTCGACACCGTCTGCCACCGCACCCTAGTGAAGCGCCTCAGCAACATCGGAATCCGAGAGAAAGCACTGGAATGGATCATCTCGTTCCTCGCCGGAAGAACCCAGAGAGTCCGCCTCCCCGTTCAGATCCGAAGCCACCGAAGTCATCTGCGGCGTTACACAAGGATCTTCACTCAGTCCAACCCTCTTCAACGTCTACATGAGCCCCCTCGCAGCCATCGCACGCCAACACAACCTCAACATCATCTCCTACGCCGACGACACCCAGCTGATCCTCTCCTCACCAACGACCCCACCACCGCCAGAGCCAACCTACATGACGGGATGAGAGACGTCGCCGACTGGATGAGGAACAGCCGCCTTAAACTGAACTCGGACAAGACGGAAGTCCTCATCCTGGGCTCATCTCCCTCCGCCTGGGACGACTCCTGGTGGCCCCCGGCCCTGGGCACCGCGCCCAAGCCAACGGACCACGCACGCAACCTGGGCTTCATCCTGGACTCCTCCCTGTCGATGACCAGACAAGTCAACGCCGTCTCATCTTCATGCTTCAACACCCTGCGCATGCTCCGCAAGATCTTCAGATGGATCCCCACTGAAACCAGGAAGACCGTCACCCAGGCACTCGTCACCAGCCGACTGGACTATGGGAACACCCTCTACGCCGGAACC
Source organism: Calotriton arnoldi (assembly GCA_963921515.1). Lineage (NCBI taxonomy): Eukaryota > Metazoa > Chordata > Amphibia > Caudata > Salamandridae > Calotriton > Calotriton arnoldi. The sequence continues at coordinate 10,902 of CAWUFW010028142.1, read as the reverse complement.
ACAGCCAAACTTCAAAAAAGACTCCAGCGCATCCAGAACGCCTCCGCACGACTCATCCTGGACATCCCCCGACACAGCCACATCACCGGACACCTGAAAGACCTGCACTGGCTCCCCGTCAGCAAGAGAATCACGTTCAGACTCCTCACCCACGCACACAAGGCCCTCCACGACCTGGGCCCAAAGTACCTCAACGACCGCATGACCTTCTACACGCCCACACGCCAGCTACGATCAACCAGCCACGCCCTCGCCACCGTACCACGCATCCGCAGAACCACCGCCGGAGGAAGATCCTTCTCCTACCTGGCAGCCAAGACCTGGAACTCCCTCCCCACTCACCTTCGGCGAACCCAGGACCATCTCTCCTTCAGGAAGCAGCTCAAGACCTGGCTGTTCGAGCAGTAACCTACCCCCTCCCCCAGCGCCTTGAGACCCTCCCGGGTCAGTAGCACGCTCTATAAATGCCGTGATTGATTGATTGATTGATTGATTGAATGGATGCGTGTGTGCTTGTATCAGTTATTGTATAAGAGCGTAAGAATGTGCTAGTATTTGTATGAGTAAGTGAGCTGGTGTGTGTATAACTGTATAGGTGAGTAAATGGGTGTGTGATTAATTTTTGCATGACTGACTAGGTGTGTGAGTACCTCTATGGATGAGTGGTGGTGTGTGAGTGTTTATATAGGTGTATGAGTGCATATGATAGTCCTGTACTGAGTGAATGTAAGTATGAGTGACTGTACGGGTGAGTGAGTAGATGTGTGTGTGTAGACCTAAGAATCAGTGAGTGGGTATGTAGTTATTGGTATTGGAGTGTGTATGGTTTTGAGAATGGCAGTCTGTAATTTAGAGTGGGTGTATCAAAAGTTATATTAGGGTGTGAGAAGATACATGAAATTATCACATGGATGATGTCATCAGTGATGTCATTTGAGATGTCATCAGTGATGTCATCGTGATGTCACTGGCCATGTCATGAGTGATGTAATATGTGACGTCATCAGCAGTGCATTGCGGGGGCGCGAGTTATAGTTAGCTGAACTAACTATAACGGGGGAATTTCTCTGGTTTTGTACGAGTGAAATGTCCAACTAACTATAACTTTCCCTAAAACCTATGGTTTTTTCAGTGAATTTCAAAGGTTTTTTAAATGCTAATTTCTAACTATAACGTGTCTGAAACCTATGGTTTTTTCAGTGAATTTCAAAGGTTTTTTAAATGCTAATTTCTAACTATAACGTGCCTGAAACCTATGATTTTTTTACGTGAATTTCAAAGGTTTTTTAAATGCTAGTTTCTAACTATGCCTACAGAGGTAGGACATGTGAAGAAAGAAGAAAAACGCACAGAAAGAAGCAAAAGAAATGCAGAAAGAAGCAACAGAAGTCCACAAAGATGAAGAAAAGTGCAGGAAGAAGCAAAAGATGTGCAGAAAGAACCAACAGAGGAGCAGAAAGAGGCCTTGTTACAAAATCATCCTGTGCCCACAACTTTTTCAGACGGGTACTGGTGGTAACTGACTCTGACTAACCAGAGCCAGTGCTATGCTAAAAGACACTTAGAATACAGTGAAAACACCTACATACACTAGGGAACACTATGCGTTGGGGTACCCCTGTGATTAGCATGACCTCCTCTGTAAGTCCCTAATACATAATAGGGCAGGGGATTAAAACTACCTCTTAAAACGCGCTACAGGGCGCGTTTGCACAATGGTGAAGGGAGGGGGGTCTGAGGTGACATGTGTGCAAACGTGCCCCGTGGCGCGTTTTAAGTTGCAGGATTAAGTCCCCATGAATCCTGAGGGTCCCGGGGGCCCAACTAGCCCCCCAGGTACCTACAGTTAGGACCACAGAGCTGAGTTGCAGAGAGGCGTTCCAAGGCCACGCACCTTTTTTCACCTCTCTGCAACGCAACTCTGTTGTGCTTACTGAAGGTACCTGGTGGGCTAGTTGGCCCCCAGGGTCCCTCAGGATTCAAGGGAATTAATTCCTCAACTTAAAACGCACCACAGGGCGTGTTTGCGCACATGTCACCTGAGGCCCCGCCCCTCCCTTCACCACTGTGCAAACGCGCCCCGTTTTAAGTTGGGGGATTAGGTCACCTTGAATCCTGAGGGTCCCTAGGGCCCAACTAGCCCACCAGGTACTTCCAGTAAGCACCACAGGCCTGCGTTGCAACGCCTGTAACAAAATGTGCAGTTGTGTTTAGGTAGTGAAGGGGGTCGTGCTGGGGGTAGTGTTTTAGGGTTTAGGGTAGTGCAGTGGTGTTTTTGTAGTGTAGGGGGTCATGCTGGGGGTAGATTTAGGGTTTAGGGTAGTGCAGTGGTGTTTGGGTAGTGTAGGGAGTCGTGCTGGGGGAGTGTTTTAGGGTTTAGGGCAGTGGTGTTTGGGTAGTGTAGGGGGTCGTGCTGGGGGTAGTGTTTTAGGGCTTATGGTAGTGCAGTGGTGTTTGGGTAGTGTAGGGGGTCGTGCTGGGGGTAGTGGTTTAGGGTTTAGGGTAGTGCAGTGGTGTTTGGGTAGTGTAGGGGTACTGCCTGGGGTAGTGTTTTAGGGTTTAGGGTAGTGCAATGGTGTTTGGGTAGTGTAGGGGTACTGCTGGGGGTAGTGTTTTAGGGTTTAGGGTAGTGCAGTGGTGTTTGGGTAGTGTAGGGGTACTGCTGGGGGTAGTGTTTTAGGGTTTAGGGTAGTGCAGTGCAGTGGTGTTTGGGTAGTGTAGGGGTTTGTGCTGGGGGTAGTTTTTTAGGGTTTAGGGTAGTGCAGTGGTGTTTGTGTAGTATAGAGGGTAGTGTTTTAGGGTTTAGGGTAGTGCAGTGGTCTTTGGGTAGTGTAGGGAGTCGTGCGGGGGTAGTGTTTTAGGGTTTAGGGTAGTGCAGTGGTCTTTGGGTAGTGTAGGGGTCGTGCGGGGGTAGTGTTTTAGGGTTTAGGGTAGTGCATTGGTGTTTGGGTAGTGTAGGGGGTCATGCGGGGGTAGTATTTTAGGGTTAAGGGCAGTGAAGTGGTGTTTGGGTAGTGTAGGGGGTTGGGCTGGGGGGAGTGTTTTAGGGTTTAGGGCAGTGCAGTGGTGTTCGGATAGTGTAGGGGGTCATGCTGGGGAGAGTGTTTTAGGGTTTAGGGCAGTGCAGTGGTGTTCGGGTAGTGTAGGGGGTCATGCTGGGAGGAGTGTTTGAGGGTTTAGGGCAGTGCAGTCGTGTTCAGTTAGTGGAGGGGGTTGTGCTGGGGGGAGTATTTTAGGGTTTAGGGTAGTGCAGTGGTGTTCGGGTAGTGTAGGGGGTCATGCTGGGGGTAGTGTTTTAGGGTTTAGGGCAATGCAGTGGTGTTCGGGCAGTGTAGGGGGTCGTGCTGGGGGTGGTGTTTTAGGGTTTAGGGCAGTGCAGTGGTGTTCGGGCAGTGTAGGGGGTTGTGCTGGGGGTGGTGTTTCAGGGTTTAGGGCAGTGCAGTGGTGTTCGGGCAGTGTAGGGGGTCGTGCAGGGGGTGGTGTTTCAGGGTTTAGGGCAGTGCAGTGGTGTTCGGGCAGTGTAGGGGTCGTGCAGGGGGTGGTGTTTCAGGGTTTAGGGCAGTGGTGTTCGGGCAGTGTAGGGGGTTGTGCTGGGGGTGGTGTTTCAGGGTTTGGGGCAGTGCAGTCATGTTTGGGCAGTAAAGGGGGTCGTGCTGGGGGTGGTGTTTCAGGGTTTTGGGCAGTGCAGTGGTGTTCGGGCAGTGTAGGGGGTCGTGCGGGGGTGGTGTTTCAGGGTTTAGGGCAGTGCAGTGGTATTCGGGCAGTGTAGGGGTCGTGCAGGGTTGTGGTGTTTCAGGGTTTAGGGCAGTGCAGTGGTGTTCGGGCAGTGTAGGGGGACGTGCTGGGGATGGTGTTTCAGGGTTTAGGGCAGGACAGTGGTGTTCGGGCAGTGTAGGGGTTGGTGCAGGGGGTGGTGTTTCAGGGTTTAGAGCAGTGCAGTGGTGTTCGGGCAGTGTAGGGGGTGGTGCAGGGGGTGGTGTTTCAGGGTTTAAGGCAGTGCAGTGGTGTTCGGGCAGTGTAGGAGGTCGTGCAGGGGGTCGTGTTTCAGGGTTTAGGGCAGTGCAGTGGTGTTCAAGCAGTGTAGGGGGTCGTGCTGGGGCTGGTGTTTCAGGGTTTAGGGCAGTGCAGTGGTGTTCGGGCAGTGTGGGTGGTCTTGCTGGGGCTGGTGTTTCAGGGTTTAGGGCAGTGCAGTGGTGTTCGGGCAGTGTAGGGGGTCATGCTGGGGCTGGTGTTTCAGGGTTTAGGGCAGTGCAGTGGTGTTCGGGCAATGTAGGGGTCTTGCTGGGGCTGGTGTTTCAGAGTCTAGGGCAGTGCAGTGGTGTTCGGGCAGTGTAGGGGTCTTGCTGGGGCTGGTGTTTCAGGGTTTAGGGCAGTGCAGTGGTGTTCGGGCAGTGTAGGGGGTCGTGCTGGGGGTGGTGTTTCAGGGTTTAGGGCAGTGCAGTGGTGTTCGGGCAGTAAAGGGGTCGTGCTGGGGCTAGTGTTTCAAGGTTTAGGGCAGAGCAATGGTGTTCAGGCAGTGTAGGGGGTTGTGCTGGAGGTGGTGTTTCAGGGTTTAGGGCAGTGCAGTGGTGTTCGGGCAGTGTAGGGGGTCTTGCTGGGGGTGATGTTTCAGGGTTTAGGGCAGTGCAGTGGTGTTCGGGCAGTGTAGGGGGTCTTGCTGGGGTAGTGTTTCAGGGTTTAGGGCAGTGCAGTGGTGTTCAGGCAGTGTAGGGAGTCGGGCTGGGGGTGGTGTTTCAGGGTTTAGGGCAGTGCAGTGGTGTTCAGGCAGTGTAGGGGGTCGTGCTGGGGATGGTGTTTCAGGGTTTAGAGCAGTGCAGTGGTGTTCCGGCAGTGTAGGGGGTTGTGCAGGGGGGTGGTGTTTCAGGGTTTAGGGCAGTGCAGTGGTGTTCGGGCAGTGTAGGGGGTCATGCTGGGGGTGGTGTTTCAGGGTTTAGGGCAGTGCAGTGGTGTTCGGGCAGTGTAGGGTGTCGTGCTCGGGGGTGGTGTTTCAGGGTTTAGGGCAGTGCAGTGGTGTTCGGGCAGTGTAGGGGTCGTGCAGGGGTGGTGTTTCAGGGTTTAGGGCAGTGCAGTGGTGTTTGGGAAGTGTAGGGGGTCGTGCAGGGGGTGGTGTTTCAGGGTTTAGGGCAGTGCAGTGGTGTTTGGCCAGTGTAGGTGGTCTTGCTGGGGGTGGTGTTTCAGTGTTTAGTGCAGTGGTGTTCGGGCAGTGTAGGAGGTCTTGCTGGGGGTGGTGTTTCAGGGTTTAGGGCAGTGCAGTTGTGTTCGGGCAGTGTAGTGGGTCTTGCTGGGGCTGGTGTTTCAGGGTTTAGGGCAGTGCAGTGGTGTTCGGGCAGTGTAGGGGGTCTTGCTGGGGCTGGTGTTTCAGGGTTTAGGGTAGTGCAGTGGTGTTCGGGCAGTGTAGGGGGTCGTGCTGGGACTGGTGTTTGAGGGTTTAAGGCAGTGCAGTGGTGTTCGGGCAGTGTAGGGGGTAGTGCTGGGGCTGGTGTTTCAGGGTTTAGGGCAGTGCAGTGGTTTTCGGGCAGTGTAGGCGGTCGTGCTGGGGCTGGTGTTTCAGGGTTTAGGGCAGTGCAGTGGTTTTCGGGCAGTGTAGGCGGTCGTGCTGGGGCTGGTGTTTCAGGGTTTAGGGCAGTGCAGTGGTGTTCAGGCAGTGTACGGGGTCGTGCTGGGGCTGGTGTTTCAGGGTTTAGGGCAGTGCAGTGGTGTTCGGGCAGTGTAGGGGGTCGTGCTGGGGGTGGTGTTTCAGGGTTTAGGGCAGTGCAGTGGTGTTCGGGCAGTATAGGGGTCGTGCTGCGGCTGGTGTTTCAGGGTTTAGGGCAGTGCAGTGGTGTTCAGGCAGTGTAGGGGGTCGTGCTGGGGCTGGTGTTTCAGGGTTTAGGGCAGTGCAGTGGTGTTTGTCCAGTGTAGGGGGTCTTGCTGGGGGTGGTGTTTCAGGGTTTGGGGCAGTGCAGTGGTGTTCGGGCAGTGTAGGGGGTGGTGCAGGGGGTGGTGTTTCAGGGTTTAGGGCAGTGCAGTGGTGTTCAGGCAGTGTACGGGGTCGTGCTGGGGCTGGTGTTTCAGGGTTTAGGGCAGTGCAGTGGTGTTCGGGCAGTGTAGGGGGTCGTGCTGGGGGTGGTGTTTCAGGGTTTAGGGCAGTGCAGTGGTGTTCGGGCAGTATAGGGGTCGTGCTGCGGCTGGTGTTTCAGGGTTTAGGGCAGTGCAGTGGTGTTCGGGCAGTGTAGGGGGTCATGCTGGGGTGGTGTTTCAGGGTTTAGGGCAGTGCAGTGGTGTTCGTCCAGTGTAGGGGGTCTTGCTGGGGGTGGTGTTTCAGGGTTTGGGGCAGTGCAGTGGTGTTCGGGCAGTGTAGGGGTGGTGCAGGGGTGGTGTTTCAGGGTTTAGGGCAGTGCAGTGGTGTTCGGGCAGTGTAGGGGGTGGTGCAGGGGTGGTGTTTCAGGGTTTAAGGCAGTGCAGTGGTGTTCGGGCAGTGTAGGAGGTCGTGCAGGGGTGGTGTTTCAGGGTTTAGGGCAGTGCAGTGGTGTTCAAGCAGTGTAGGGGGTCGTGCTGGGGGTGGTGTTTCAGGGTTTAGGGCAGTGCAGTGGTGTTCGGGCAGTGTAGGGGGTCATGCTGGGGTGGTGTTTCAGGGTTTAGGGCAGTGCAGTGGTGTTCGGTCCAGTGTAGGGGGTCTTGCTGGGGGTGGTGTTTCAGGGTTTGGGGCAGTGCAGTGGTGTTCGGGCAGTGTAGGGGTGGTGCAGGGGGTGGTGTTTCAGGGTTTAGGGCAGTGCAGTGGTGTTCGGGCAGTGTAGGGGGTGGTGCAGGGGTGGTGTTTCAGGGTTTAAGGCAGTGCAGTGGTGTTCGGGCAGTGTAGGAGGTCGTGCAGGGGGTGGTGTTTCAGGGTTTAGGGCAGTGCAGTGGTGTTCAAGCAGTGTAGGGGGTCGTGCTGGGGCTGGTGTTTCAGGGTTTAGGGCAGTGCAGTGGTGTTCGGGCAGTGTGGGTGGTCTTGCTGGGGCTGGTGTTTCAGGGTTTAGGGCAGTGCAGTGGTGTTCGGGCAGTGTAGGGGGTCATGCTGGGGCTGGTGTTTCAGGGTTTAGGGCAGTGCAGTGGTGTTCGGGCAGTGTAGGGGGTCTTGCTGGGGCTGGTGTTTCAGAGTCTAGGGCAGTGCAGTGGTGTTCGGGCAGTGTAGGGGGTCTTGCTGGGGCTGGTGTTTCAGGGTTTAGGGCAGTGCAGTGGTGTTCAGGCAGTGTAGGGGGTCGTGCTGGGGGTGGTGTTTCAGGGTTTAGGGCAGTGCAGTGGTGTTCGGGCAGTAAAGGGGTCGTGCTGGGGCTAGTGTTTCAAGGTTTAGGGCAGAGCAATGGTGTTCAGGCAGTGTAGGGGGTTGTGCTGGAGGTGGTGTTTCAGGGTTTAGGGCAGTGAATTGGTGTTTGGGCAGTGTAGGGGGTCTTGCTGGGGGTGATGTTTCAGGGTTTAGGGCAGTGCAGTGGTGTTCGGGCAGTGTAGGGGGTCTTGCTGGGGGTAGTGTTTCAGGGTTTAGGGCAGTGCAGTGGTGTTCAGGCAGTGTAGGGAGTCGTGCTGGGGGTGGTGTTTCATGGTTTAGGGCAGTGCAGTGGTGTTCAGGCAGTGTAGGGGGTCGTGCTGGGGATGGTGTTTCAGGGTTTAGAGCAGTGCAGTGGTGTTCCGGCAGTATAGGGGGTTGTGCAGGGGGTGGTGTTTCAGGGTTTAGGGCAGTGCAGTGGTGTTCGGGCAGTGTAGGGGGTCATGCTGGGGGTGGTGTTTCAGGGTTTAGGGCAGTGCAGTGGTGTTCGGGCAGTGTAGGGTGTCGTGCTCGGGGGTGGTGTTTCAGGGTTTAGGGCAGTGCAGTGGTGTTCGTGCAGTGTAGGGGGTCGTGCAGGGGGTGGTGTTTCAGGGTTTAGGGCAGTGCAGTGGTGTTTGGGAAGTGTAGGGGGTCGTGCAGGGGGTGGTGTTTCAGGGTTTAGGGCAGTGCAGTGGTGTTTGGCCAGTGTAGGTGGTCTTGCTGGGGGTGGTGTTTCAGTGTTTAGTGCAGTGGTGTTCGGGCAGTGTAGGAGGTCTTGCTGGGGGTGGTGTTTCAGGGTTTAGGGCAGTGCAGTTGTGTTCGGGCAGTGTAGTGGGTCTTGCTGGGGCTGGTGTTTCAGGGTTTAGGGCAGTGCAGTGGTGTTCGGGCAGTGTAGGGGGTCTTGCTGGGGCTGGTGTTTCAGGGTTTAGGGTAGTGCAGTCGTGTTCGGGCAGTGTAGGGGGTCGTGCTGGGACTGGTGTTTGAGGGTTTAAGGCAGTGCAGTGGTGTTCGGGCAGTGTAGGGGGTAGTGCTGGGGCTAGTGTTTCAGGGTTTAGGGCAGTGCAGTGGTTTTCGGGCAGTGTAGGCGGTCGTGCTGGGGCTGGTGTTTCAGGGTTTAGGGCAGTGCAGTGGTGTTCGGGCAGTGTACGGGGTCGTGCTGGGGCTGGTGTTTCAGGGTTTAGGGCAGTGCAGTGGTGTTCGGGCAGTGTAGGGGGTCGTGCTGGGGGTGGTGTTTCAGGGTTTAGGGCAGTGCAGTGGTGTTCGGGCAGTATAGGGGGTCGTGCTGGGGCTGGTGTTTCAGGGTTTAGGGCAGTGCAGTGGTGTTCAGGCAGTGTAGTGGGTTGTGCTGGGGCTGGTGTTTCAGGGTTTTGGGCAGAGCAGTGGTGATCGGGCAGTGTAGGGGGTCATGCTGGGGTGGTGTTTCAGGGTTTAGGGCAGTGCAGTGGTGTTCGTGCAGTGTAGGGGGTCTTGCTGGGGGTGGTGTTTCAGGGTTTAGGGCAGTGGTGTTCGGGCAGTGTAGGGGGACTTGCTGGGGGTGATGTTTCAGGGTTTAGGGCAGTGCAGTGGTGTTCGGGCAGTGTAGGGGTCTTGCTGGGGGTAGTGTTTCAGGGTTTAGGGCAGTGCAGTGGTGTTCATGCAGTGTAGGGGGTCGTTCTGGGGGTGGTGTTTCAGGGTTTAGGGCAGTGCAGTGGTGTTCGGGCAGTGTAGGGGGTCGTGCAGGGGTGGTGTTTCAGGGTTTAGGGCAGTGCAGTGGTGTTCGGGCAGTGTAGGGGGTCGTGCTGGGGGTGGTGTTTCAGGGTTTAGGGCAGTGCAGTGGTGTTCGGGCAGTGTAGGGGGTCGTGCAGGGGGTGGTGTTTCAGGGTTTAGGGTAGTGCAGTGGTGTTCGGGCAGTGTAGGGGGTCATGCTGGGGCTGGTGTTTCAGGGTTTAGGGCAGTGCAGTGGTGTTCGGGCAGTGTAGGGGGTCGTGCTGGGGATAGTGTTTTAGGGTTTAGGGTAGTGCAGTGGTGCTTGTGTAGTGTAGGGGGTTGTGCTGGGGGTAGTGTTTTAGGGCAGTGCAGTGGTGTTTGTGTAGTGTAGGGGTCATGTTTTAGGGTAGTGCAGTGGTGTTTGTGTAGTGTAGGGGGTCTTGCTGGGGGTAGTGTTTTAGGATTTAAGTTAGTGCAGTGGTGTTTGGGTAGTGTAGGGGGTCGTGCTGGGGGTAGTATTTTAGGATTTAGGTTAGTGCAGTGGTGTTTGGGTAGTGTAGGGGGCCGTGCTGGGGGTAGTGTTTTAGGGTTTAGGGTAGTGCAGTGGTGTTTGTGTAGTGTAGGGGGTCATGCTGGGGGTAGTGTTTTAGGGTTTAGGATAGTGCAGTGGTGCTTGTGTAGTGTAGGGGGTCGTGCTGGGGGTAGTGTTTTAGGGTTTAGGGTAGTGCAGTGGTGTTTTTGTAGTGTAGGGGGTCATGTTTTAAGATGCAACGCTCCATTACCTGACCAGTCTGCACTACAAAAAACTGCAAAAAAACTAAAAATAAAAAGTGTTTTGCACACTTTTGTCATTGGGCTATATGTGGGCTACATCTGGGTAATATTTGTGCTACATTTGGGCTCTTTTTTCTCTGGTGGCCATCTTGGAAGACTTCTTTGTTATTAACCCCTTCTATGCTCATGACGAGCTCAGCTCGTCATGCTGCGCAGTGCTCGTGTGCGCATGACGAGCTGAGCTCGTCATGAACCCGCCCACTCAATGAAACGCCCGCACAGGGCGAAAATCGGCCGCGCACCGAAGGGGTTAAGTTTCCTAATTTCCTCATTTACTGCAGTCTCCTCAGTAGGAAATGCTTTCAGTTTTTACTTTGATTCCATCAAGAAGGCATTCAGATGTGTCTCACATATGCCATAAATTCAGAATGTTAGCACTCTAGTTGCTCATTAGATCACTGTAGTAAAGCTACTGCTCACCAGGGAGTTAACTGGAAGTCTGCTGCTGGTATTGAAAGTGATTGTTTCAGTCTGCATGTCAGAATTTTCTAATGAAATAGAAGAGGATTTGAGATCTCACTTAAAACATGCCCTAATTTTTCTTTCTGCAGCACTAACCATAATTTCTATTTAAAAAGAACCCCTCATTTTGTTCCTTTTTAAATTAAATGTTTTAAGTGTTACCGGTTTATTCCAATCAAGATGGCTTCAGGTGTGCCATACTTTTGTCATAAGTAAGGCTGTTAGCACTCTAGTTGTTCTTTAGAACACTCTGGGAAGCTGCAGTAGAACACAAAGGCATCAACTGACAGGCTGCTCCTGTTGAAATATAACAGGAAGATATTTGAGATCACACTTGAAACATGTCCTAATTTTTCTTTCCAGAGCACTAACCATAATTTCTATGACAAAATGAACCCCATCATTTTGTTCCTTTTTAAATTAAATGTTTTAAGTGTTACCAGTTTATTCCAATCAAGATGGCTTCAGGTGTGCCATACTTTTGTCATAAGTAAGGCTGTTAGCACTCTAGTTGTTCTTTAGAACACTCTGGGAAGCTGCAGTAGAACACAAAGGAATGAACTGACAGTCTCTGCCCTTGTTGGATGTACATGTTTTACTGAGAATGTCAGACTTCATTCTCACATGACTGAGAAAGATAATGTGAATTTACAGAAAAT
>CAWUFW010028141.1:0-23225 GCA_963921515.1 Calotriton arnoldi | reverse complement strand
AACCTACTGCAGAGGCATGACAGTTGAGATGGCTCACTGGGACCTCATTAAATGCCTGACTGGATGCTACTTCCTTTGAGATCTTCACACGTGAAGTCAGCAGGGAGGACTGTACTATGGGCCAAGCTATCCCATTGTTGCACATGCTAGAGCAACAGCTGAAGGAGGTGTCTGAAACGACAGGTGTGGATGACAAACAAGACGCATATCATTTGGCGGAGACCTTAGCCGCCGCTTATCGGAAAATACAAGGATTAAAAATAAAATTTTGTCACAACCACATTACATTAGTGCCACAATTTTGGATCCACGGTACAAAGTATTTCTGAACAGCAAGGCAGTAATTCCTTTTTCGCGAAGTGGATGTTGCCAACTACAAAAACTTTGATAGCTAAGGAAGCTCTACTATTTTCGAAAAACGAACGGCTGTTAATTACAGGCCCCCCACCCCAGGCCATAACCAGTACTACAGGGCATCCAGAGTCAAGTTCTTACTTTCGGAGCCTGAGGGCAGTGCGCGTTTTGCCTCCCAGCAGTCACCTATACTCAACAATAACATCAACAACAGCAAGCAACAGGATCATCCACAGTGTAGGAGAGTAGGATCTGCTTCACATGGGTACCCCCACTTTTTGCTGATGCTTCACTGTTTTTCGACATTAGTCTGGCTGGGGCCCTGCTAATCAGAACCCCAGCCTAGCTGCTTCCTCTCTAAAATGGTTTCCATGTGCCTTAGGCACATCACTGATTGGGATCTGGAGTGCCCTTATAAGTCCCTAGTATATGGTATACTATGTACCAAGGGCATAGGTACCTCAGAGGCCTGCCAGGGGCTGCAGCATGTATTATGCCACCCCTGGAAGGCCATCCAAACTGACACCACAGGTCTGCTACTGCAGCCTGGGTAAGGTGGTGCATGCACCCCTTACTGTGATATAGGTTACCTATATCACGAAATACATACACACATATAAACCTATAAGTCACTCCTAAGGCAGGCCTTATCAATCCTAAAGGCAGAGTGCGTGGTTCCTATGTGAGAGGGTGCCCCTGCATGAGCAGGGCCCCTCTGCAGCGTTCGGAGACCATCTCTGATGCTGTTTGTAGTGCAGCCTGACCATATACTCTTAAGCGCATTATATCCTCGCGGTAAAATGCTAACTTTGGAATGGCTGCACCTAAACATGTCGTGTTTGGTGTCAAACATCTTGGAATACTACCCCCCCCCGCCAATTCTGGCGGCGGGGGTAGCATTCCACCCTTCTAGAGGGAAAGACATGTTAACTCTGACTAGTCCGGTAACTTCTTTCCAGAGCCCTGGCATCACAAAATGGATGCTGCTGCCACAGACACGAGTCTGGCCTCCTGCTGCTGGACGAAACTCCGGCAGGGGAGGCCTGGACAATAGGTTTCCTGTCCCAGGGAGGTGTGACCACCTCCCCAGACAGGATAATGTGTATTGGGGCTGGGCGGGAGCACTTTCGGGTGCTTTGAAGTCCTGCACTGGGGGCACATTTGGTGTCCCTAGTGCATACCCCAGTTCAAACCGGATCAGGGGCTTGCAGCCCCTGCTTTGGCGCGAACTGGACAAAGGGAAAGGGGTGTAGCCACCCCTCTGCCCTGACCCACCCATAGGTGGGGCCACAGAGTAGTCCAACCCCTATTTTTAGAATAAAGGTAGGAACCCAGTCCTTAGGACTTTAGATTATACCTGGACGAAACTCTGAAACTGAATCCTGGACCTTCGACGCTCTACGACAAGATTAGAGGACTGAAGAATCTCCCTTGGGGTCAAGGAGTGACTCCCCTGCTTGGCAGGCACCAAAGAAGCATCTGTCCGGTTCGCATTTCTGAAGCTCCCGTCGGACGCCGAAGTCATCGCATCACCAGAGGTGGATTCTCAGACTTCCCCGAGGCTACCCTGAGTCCCCAGCAAAGCTGAGGCCCGTGGCTATCGTGGGTGACTTGAGACCGTGACCCCTGGACACCGAGCACATTTGCAAGTGCACCATCTTCTGGGTCTCCCAAGAAGTCGTGCTTTGGGCTCCGAGTAGCCCTAGCCTCCAGCACCACCTGCACCGAAGATCACTGGCCCCCACTCCACGAGTGTCCTGTAAGCCAGCTCCACGTGCGGCGTCACGAGGCTCCTTCGCGGTCGCTAGCCCGTTGGCTAGTAGCCCTTAACGAAGGCCAATCCTTTTCTTACTTGGCATCCTGGTTGCTCCAGGCCTGCCCTCACTTACCCTCGCTGGGTGAGTTCCACAGACCTTGCTGGTCTGCACCATCGACGATCTACATCTTCACCGAGACTTGCCGTTGCCAAGGCTTGTTGGGTCCAATCCGGTCGCCGACACCTCAGCACTCGACAGACATTGTGTACCAGCCCGAATCCTGCTCCTGGTCGCCGACAACGCCTCCTGGACCTCGTGGCTGAAGAGTCAAGACGACCGTCAACGCACCTGAAGCACTCGACATCGGTGGGCATCTGTCCATCGCCTTCCTGGTCACTGGCTAGTGACCCAGACTCTGTCCCCTCTGCTTTCAGGTTCTTCAGAACTCCGATCCACTCTTGGATCCACCCGGACACTTTTCTCTTGGCCGCCAGCAGCACTTTGCAGCAGATCGCCATTCGAATCGACGACGAAACCCGACCCCGAAAGGCACCTATGCACCCGGCTTCCCTGGGTGAGGTAACACGAGTACTCCGGTGCTCCCGTGGGTAGAGACTCTTCAAAGTCCTAGATCTCAAAGGGTTTTGTCCTAGTCCTCTTTTAAGTGTCCCTTTTCTATAATTTCCCGATCCCGACTTTCTCCATAGAAGTCAACGGCGTATCGCGGTTGTGTATTTACACTGCACGCGTCTCCCGTAGGTCCCCTGTGTCACTACCTTGGGTGGTTCCTTGTGGTCCAAGCACTTCTAGAGGCTCTAGGCCTAGTGTCTAGTTCAGTCGTGGTTCGCATACCACTTTATTGGTATATGGTTTGGTACGCCCCTAGGGCCCAAACGTGTATTTGTGCTATTACTGTGATTTGATAACTTATAACTTATGTATTTCGAACTCTAGCCTCATAAAGAGACTAGAGGGGTGTGTTTAGCAATAAATACATATATTTTGAATATATACCTGGTGTGGTGCTCTTTCATTTGGTCACTCAAGAGATTATAGACTGGTAAAACAAGCTGCTTTACATTCCTTCAAGACTTAGCCTGAAGGCTGCTCTCCATAGCTACCACTAGGATAGCTTTCAATAAGGTTGTCTTTAACCTATCTCCAATAAGGGGTTGTTTGGACTGGTGCAAGGTGCCCACTATAATTAGTGGACAGCATATGCCAGGCCAACTTCTCACATTGGTGTGCAGCGTGTGGGATTCCAGCTTGCTATTGTTTTACCAGATAATCTCAATTGAATTGATCAACTGAAAACCACTAAAGGTACCTAAGGTACATATAATTTAAGCTTAGAATACAGTAAGTTCTACTGAACTTAGAGTTGTGTGTTAAGGGATAGCACAACCCTTTCTACAACTCAAGAGAGTTTAGTAGGCCACACTAGAGTAGGTAGTGCATACACCACACCACACTAGTAATGTCTTTAAGGGCAGGATCCAAAGAATCCTTGCAGGAAGCCATTGAGCTTCCACCCTCCAAGTATGATACACTCCCATTCTTGGAATTGAGAGCTTTATGCAACTTGAGAAAAATAAGGACAGGCCAAAGCCCCACCACCCAACACCTCAAGGAGTTGTTGGTGGCTTATGACCTTAGTAAGACCTGTAGGGACTGAAGGGGTAGGAGCTGAGGGTGGGGCAGAAGAAGAGGAGGAGGCCAGGGGTACCAATACCCCCAGCCCCCCTCTGAAACTGGCCAGGAGGGTGACAATGACCCTGACCTGGAAAACCCAATCCCTCCTGTGGATGATGATGAGGATGATCAAGATGATGCCCTCTTTGTCCCCCCAGGAAGGATTAAGAGTGTGCCCAGGAAGTCTAGATCTCCTTCTCAGGAGTCTAACCACTCTGGCACCTCTATAGGGAGCTCTGTCTCCTCTCACAGGAGGGAATCCTCTCATGAGAGGAGAGCCAGACTGGTCCAGTATGAGGAAACTCAGCTGGAAATCAGAAAAAAGCAACTGGCTTTAGATAGGGAATCCCTAGATCTCCTTAGAGAGAGAAGAAAGTTGGGACTAGAGTCCCATGGTGGCAGCCATGTCCCTAGAGATAGGGAAAGGTCCTATGACCATAGGAACCTGAGCAAGATTGTCCCTCCCTACCAGAGTGGGGATGATATCCACAAATGGATAACTGCATTAGAGAGGGCCTGTAAAGTACAGAAGGTCCCTCAGGAGCAGTGGGCAGCAATCTTGTGGCTCTCCTTTGCTGACAAAGGTAGGAGATAAGCTCCTCACTGTTAGAGAGGAGGATGCTGACAATTACAAGGTCTTGAAGAGTGCTCTTATTGATGGGTTTGGCCTAACCACTGAACAGTACAGGTTGAAGTTCAGAGATACCCAAAAAGCACAGACTCAAGACTGGGTAGACTATGTGGATTGTTCTGCCAAGGCTCTGGAAGGCTGGTTGATGGGCAGTAAGGTGTGTGACTTCTCAGGATTGTACAATCTGATAATGAGGGAGCAGATTCTTAATAACTGTCAAAATCAGCTGTTGCATCAATACCTGGTAGACTCTGATCTGACCTCTCCCCAAGAATTGGGAAAGAAGGCAGACAAATGGGTCAGAACCAGGGTGAAGCAGAAGGTACAGAACCAAGGTGGGGAAACCAAGAAGCAAGATGCTAAGAACTCTGAAAAGGGTGGGGAGAAGGGTAAAGATCAAAAGTCTTCATCAGGCCCCCAAAAATCTTCTTCTGGTGGGGATTCACAGTCTACCAAAGGGAAAGGCCAAAGAAAACCATGGTGCAAGGTCTGTAAGCAAAAGACCCACTGGACCAGTGATTGCACCAAGTCCAAAGACTCCAGTCCAGCACCCACCAATGCCCCTAAGGCACCTGTTCCCCCTAGTACAGTTGGTGGGAGTGCTCCAGCCAAGGGTTTAGTAGGGTTCACCCTGGGTACTGAGTTGGGCTCTGACCTAGTCAGAGAACTGACTCAGGCTGTGTTAGTCTGTGATGGAGGCATGGATGTGCCCTCCTCTATGAGTCCCAGTAATCTGGGCAAGTACAGACAACAGCCTTTAATCAATGGACGTGAGGCTTTGGCATTTAGGGACACAGGGGCAAGTGTCACAATGGTGACACAAGACCTTGTGCTTCCTGGGCAAGTTATGCTTGGTGAGATGTACCAAGTGACCAATGCTAGCAATGTCAGAACAGACCATACTCTGGCAGTTGTTAACTTCTCCTGGGGAGGGGTAACTGGCCTTAAGAAGGTTGTGGTAAGTGCAAACCTACCAGTCGAATGCTTGCTTGGCAATGACTTAGAGACTTCTGCTTGGGCAGAAGTGGAGCTCAGGACCCATGCAGAAATGCTGGGGATCCCTGCAGATGTGTTTGCTGTGACCAGGTCACAAGCCAAAATGTCTAGCACTGAACAGGCCTTGGATTCTGGAAGAATGGACCAAGTGCCTTCCAAGAGGAGGAGTAGTAGGGTTAAGGCAGTGCCTTCCCCCTTGGCTCAGGAGGAAGATCAGTCCCTTGAGGGGGATGATCTCAGCCCTGAAGAAGGAACTGTCCCAGAGGAACTTGAACCTGACCAGGTTGAGTTCTTGGGGACAGGGGGACCTTCTAGGGCAGATCTGAGCCAGGAGCAGCAGAGCTGCCCCTCCCTTGAACCCCTCAGACAGCAAGCTGCTGCTGAGGCTGCTGGGAAAGCTAGTGGTCCCCATACAGTGTAT
This sequence comes from Calotriton arnoldi, assembly GCA_963921515.1. Taxonomy (NCBI): domain Eukaryota; kingdom Metazoa; phylum Chordata; class Amphibia; order Caudata; family Salamandridae; genus Calotriton; species Calotriton arnoldi. The sequence continues at coordinate 17,374 of CAWUFW010028141.1, read as the reverse complement.
TGGGATGATGGACTCCTGTACTCAGAGAGTAGAGACCCCAAGCCTGGTGCTACCAGGAGGTTGGTAATACCTTTGAAGTTCAGGGGCTTCCTATTGACCCTAGCCCATGATATTCCCTTAGCAGGTCACCTGGGCCAGAACAAGACTTGGGACAGAATTGTCCCTCACTTTCACTGGCCCCACATGTCTGAAGACAGCAAGGAGTTTTGTCGCTCCTGTGTAACCTGCCAAGCCAGTGGCAAGGCAGGTGGCACTACAAAGGCCCCCCTGATACCACTACCTGTGGTGGGGGTGCCCTTTGAAAGGGTAGGGATTGACATTGTTGGTCCCATGGATCCCCAAACAGCCTCTGGGCACAGGTTTATCCTGGTGGTAGTGGATCATGCCACCAGGTACCCAGAAGCTATTCCCCTCAGGACCACTACAGCACCTGTGGTGGCAAGGGCCCTCCTGGGAATCTTCTCAAGAGTGGGCTTTCCTAAGGAGGTAGTCTCAGACAGGGGTGCTAACTTCATGTCTGGGTACTTAAAAGCAATGTGGAAGGAGTGTGGAGTGACTTATAAGTTCACCACACCCTATCACCCACAATGCAATGGTTTAGTTGAGAGATTCAACAAAACCTTGAAGGGCATGATTAAAGGGCTCCCAGAAAAGCTTAGGCGTAGATGGGACATACTCTTGCCCTGCCTTTTATTCGCATATAGGGAGGTGCCTCAGAAGGGGGTTGGTTACAGCCCTTTTGAACTTCTGTTTGGCCACCCTGTGAGGGGTCCACTGTGCTTGGTGAAGGAAGGATGGGAGTTACCTCTCAAGCCCCCAAAGCAAGATATAGTGGACTATGTACTTGGTCTCCGCTCCAGGATGGCTGAGTACATGAAAAAGGCAACCAAAAACCTTGAGGCTAGCCAGGAACTTCAAAAGGCCTGGCATGACCAAAGGCTGTTCTGACTGTTTACCAGCCAGGACAGAAGGTGTGGGTGTTGGAGCCAGTGGCCCCAGCAGCTCTCCAAGATAAATGGAGTGGACCCCACACTATTGTTGAGCAGAAGGGTGAGGTCACTTACTTAGTGGACCTAGGAACACCCAGGAGTCCCCACAGGGTTCTCCATGTCAACAGGTTAAAACCATATGTGGACAGGGCAGACATGGGCTTGCTCATGGCTACTGATGAAGGGCAGGAGGAAGAGAGTGACCCACTCCCTGACCTGCTCTCACAGAACCCTGACGATGGGTCAGTTGATGGTGCAGCCTTGGCAGGCAGCCTCACTACCCAGCAACAAACTGATTGCAGGCAAGTCCTCAATCAGTTTAGACATATGTTTTCACTGACACCCAGTCAGACCACCTGGTGCACTCATGAAGTGGACACTGGGGACAGTCTGCCTATTAAAAACAAGATTTATAGGCAACCTGACCATGTCAGGGACTGTATCAGGACTGAAGTCCAGAAAATGTTGGAGTTGGGAGTTATTGAACCCTCAGATAGCCCTTGGGCTAGTCCAGTGGTCCTTGTACCAAAACCTCACACCAGTGGTGGAAAAAGAGAGATGAGGTTTTGTGTGGACTACAGGGGTCTCAATGCAGTCACTAGGACTGATGCCCATCCAATACCCAGGGCAGATGAGCTCATAGATACTTTGGCCTCTGCCAAATATCTCAGCACATTTGACCTAACAGCTGGCTACTGGCAGATCAGACTAGCTGATACTGCAAAGCCCAAAACAGCATTCTCAACCCCTAGTGGGCATTATCAATTTGTGGTAATGCCCTTTGGTCTGAAGAATGCACCTGCCACTTTCCAGAGGTTGGTGAATACAGTTCTCACAGGACTGGAAGCCTATAGTGCAGCTTATCTAGATGATATTGCTGTCTTTAGCTCCACCTGGGAGGATCACCTGGTCCACCTCAGGAATGTTTTACAGGCCCTGCAAAAGGCAGGCCTGACTATCAAGGCCACTAAGTGCCAGATAGGGCAGAGTCAGGCTGTGTACCTGGGCCACCTTGTGGGTGGAGGCCAGGTTCAACCTTTGCAGAGCAAGATCCAGACCATCATGGACTGGACTGCTCCCACTACCCAGACTCAGGTGAGAGCCTTCTTAGGCCTGACTGGGTACTATAGGAGATTTGTCAAGGGGTATGGATCAATAGTGACACCCCTGAATGACTTAACTTCTAAGAAAATGCCCAAAAAGGTTCAGTGGACAGCTAGCTGTCAAAAGGCATTTGATGACCTCAAGCAGGCCATGTGCACTGCTCCAATTCTGCAGAGTCCTGATTACTCCAAGAAGTTCATTGTTCAAACTGATGCATCTGAATTGGGGGTAGGGGCTGTACTGTCACAATTGAATGAAGAAGGTCAGGATCAGCCAGTAGCTTTCATTAGCAGAAGGCTGACCCCTAGAGAGAAACGTTGGTCAGCCATAGAGAGGGAGGCCTTTGCTGTGGTCTGGGCTCTGAAGAAGTTGAGGCCATACTTGTTTGGTACACACTTCCTGGTTCAGACAGACCATAAGCCCCTCTTATGGCTAAAACAAATGAAGGGTGAAAACCCCAAACTGCTTAGGTGGTCCATTTCCCTACAGGGGATGGACTTTACAGTGGAACATAGGCCTGGGAGTAACCATGCGAATGCAGATGGACTCTCTAGGTATTTCCACTTAGAACATGAAGACTTAACTGGGCAAGGTTAGTTTAATGTCCCTACGTTTGGGGGGGTTGTGTAGGAGAGTAGGATCTGCTTCACATGGGTACCCCCACTTTTTGCTGATGCTTCACTGTTTTTCGACATTAGTCTGGCTGGGGCCCTGCTAATCAGAACCCCAGCCTAGCTGCTTCCTCTCTAAAATGGTTTCCATGTGCCTTAGGCACATCACTGATTGGGATCTGGAGTGCCCTTATAAGTCCCTAGTATATGGTATACTATGTACCAAGGGCATAGGTACCTCAGAGGCCTGCCAGGGGCTGCAGCATGTATTATGCCACCCCTGGAAGGCCATCCAAACTGACACCACAGGTCTGCTACTGCAGCCTGGGTAAGGTGGTGCATGCACCCCTTACTGTGATATAGGTTACCTATATCACGAAATACATACACACATATAAACCTATAAGTCACTCCTAAGGCAGGCCTTATCAATCCTAAAGGCAGAGTGCGTGGTTCCTATGTGAGAGGGTGCCCCTGCATGAGCAGGGCCCCTCTGCAGCGTTCGGAGACCATCTCTGATGCTGTTTGTAGTGCAGCCTGACCATATACTCTTAAGCGCATTATATCCTCGCGGTAAAATGCTAACTTTGGAATGGCTGCACCTAAACATGTCGTGTTTGGTGTCAAACATCTTGGAATACTACCCCCCGCCAATTCTGGCGGCGGGGGTAGCATTCCACCCTTCTAGAGGGAAAGACATGTTAACTCTGACTAGTCCGGTAACTTCTTTCCAGAGCCCTGGCATCACAAAATGGATGCTGCTGCCACAGACACGAGTCTGGCCTCCTGCTGCTGGACGAAACTCCGGCAGGGGAGGCCTGGACAACAGGTTTCCTGTCCCAGGGAGGTGTGACCACCTCCCCAGACAGGATAATGTGTATTGGGGCTGGGCGGGAGCACTTTCGGGTGCTTTGAAGTCCTGCACTGGGGGCACATTTGGTGTCCCTAGTGCATACCCCAGTTCAAACCGGATCAGGGGCTTGCAGCCCCTGCTTTGGCGCGAACTGGACAAAGGGAAAGGGGTGTAGCCACCCCTCTGCCCTGACCCACCCATAGGTGGGGCCACAGAGTAGTCCAACCCCTATTTTTAGAATAAAGGTAGGAACCCAGTCCTTAGGACTTTAGATTATACCTGGACGAAACTCTGAAACTGAATCCTGGACCTTCGACGCTCTACGACAAGATTAGAGGACTGAAGAATCTCCCTTGGGGTCAAGGAGTGACTCCCCTGCTTGGCAGGCACCAAAGAAGCATCTGTCCGGTTCGCATTTCTGAAGCTCCCGTCGGACGCCGAAGTCATCGCATCACCAGAGGTGGATTCTCAGACTTCCCCGAGGCTACCCTGAGTCCCCAGCAAAGCTGAGGCCCGTGGCTATCGTGGGTGACTTGAGACCGTGACCCCTGGACACCGAGCACATTTGCAAGTGCACCATCTTCTGGGTCTCCCAAGAAGTCGTGCTTTGGGCTCCGAGTAGCCCTAGCCTCCAGCACCACCTGCACCGAAGATCACTGGCCCCCACTCCACGAGTGTCCTGTAAGCCAGCTCCACGTGCGGCGTCACGAGGCTCCTTCGCGGTCGCTAGCCCGTTGGCTAGTAGCCCTTAACGAAGGCCAATCCTTTTCTTACTTGGCATCCTGGTTGCTCCAGGCCTGCCCTCACTTACCCTCGCTGGGTGAGTTCCACAGACCTTGCTGGTCTGCACCATCGACGATCTACATCTTCACCGAGACTTGCCGTTGCCAAGGCTTGTTGGGTCCAATCCGGTCGCCGACACCTCAGCACTCGACAGACATCGTGTACCAGCCCGAATCCTGCTCCTGGTCGCCGACAACGCCTCCTGGACCTCGTGGCTGAAGAGTCAAGACGACCGTCAACGCACCTGAAGCACTCGACATCGGTGGGCATCTGTCCATCGCCTTCCTGGTCACTGGCTAGTGACCCAGACTCTGTCCCCTCTGCTTTCAGGTTCTTCAGAACTCCGATCCACTCTTGGATCCACCCGGACACTTTTCTCTTGGCCGCCAGCAGCACTTTGCAGCAGATCGCCATTCGAATCGACGACGAAACCCGACCCCGAAAGGCACCTATGCACCCGGCTTCCCTGGGTGAGGTAACACGAGTACTCCGGTGCTCCCGTGGGTAGAGACTCTTCAAAGTCCTAGATCTCAAAGGGTTTTGTCCTAGTCCTCTTTTAAGTGTCCCTTTTCTATAATTTCCCGATCCCGACTTTCTCCATAGAAGTCAACGGCGTATCGCGGTTGTGTATTTACACTGCACGCGTCTCCCGTAGGTCCCCTGTGTCACTACCTTGGGTGGTTCCTTGTGGTCCAAGCACTTCTAGAGGCTCTAGGCCTAGTGTCTAGTTCAGTCGTGGTTCGCATACCACTTTATTGGTATATGGTTTGGTACGCCCCTAGGGCCCAAACGTGTATTTGTGCTATTACTGTGATTTGATAACTTATAACTTATGTATTTCGAACTCTAGCCTCATAAAGAGACTAGAGGGGTGTGTTTAGCAATAAATACATATATTTTGAATATATACCTGGTGTGGTGCTCTTTCATTTGGTCACTCAAGAGATTATAGACTGGTAAAACAAGCTGCTTTACATTCCTTCAAGACTTAGCCTGAAGGCTGCTCTCCATAGCTACCACTAGGATAGCTTTCAATAAGGTTGTCTTTAACCTATCTCCAATAAGGGGTTGTTTGGACTGGTGCAAGGTGCCCACTATAATTAGTGGACAGCATATGCCAGGCCAACTTCTCACACACAGCACAATGTGCAACTGATTGGTTTCTACGGCAGGGGGTATGGTAAGTCCAGTGTTGATGCAAAGGCAAAAGAGGCCGAGCACATCAGAGCACCCCTGAACATTGAGCGGACGGTCCAGGCCTATCTGGATGACCCAACAGAGGTCTTCATGGATCGAAACCCATTGGTGTGTTGGTATGGGAAAAGAAGCCAATGGACAGTGCTCAGCAGGCTGGCGATAAAGTATCTGGCTTCCCTGTCTGCAAGTGTCTCTTCTGAGTCGTGTTTTCAGTGGTGCTGGTGCCATTGTAACTCGAAAAGGACCAGTCTCTCGGCCAAAAGCGTGGAGAGGTTAACCATGATCAAAATGAATCATGCACCCCATACCACCTGGATTACAACACGTGGAATCACAGCAGGAAGAGGAGAGCGACCTGGATGACGTAAATAGTGGGCGTTACAGGACCTACTTCTGTGCGAACCACCAGAGTTTGAGAGACGCAGCTCCTCTTCCTGACAGCTAGGCTTTCAAATTGTTACTTTCTTCCTTCCTTTATGTGTCTGTGTATCTGTCTTTCTGGTTCAAATCAAATCACAACAAATCCATCACCACCGTCTTCGCTTTTTATTTCCCTATTGGAGTTGCAACGTCTGTGCATTTAGCTGTACCACTCTTCAGAGTCCTGCTTCCTCTTCCTGTCTCGCCCTAGTACATTTCCCATCAAGCGCCAGGGCAGGTAGTACAAGAAATGTTGACCTTTACCAGACCACTCCATAAGAAGTGAAACGTGACTATAGCTATCCTCCGTTTTGTTTCCGAGCCGGAAACTCATCAGTGTCCCGAAGGCTGGGCCGCCTCTGCAGGCGTCCACAACTCTTCACTGTCAGAACTTGGGCAGGCATCCAAAGTGAACCTCATCACTGTCCGAAGGCTACAGCCTCAGCAGGCATCCAAAAGGTCCTCACTGTCAGGACAGGAAGGTACTTGGCAGAGAAAGACAAGAGACTCTTTGAAGAAACTTGCTGACATTTGTGACTGCAACCTCAAATGACCAGCAATGAGCGCTACCCAGGCCGCGGCCCATCATCACAGTGCTGACCATGTGAAGCAACTTAAACTGTGACAAAGTGCCACAGATGAATAAGACGAAAACCGAAACAGCGACTAACACTCAAAATGAATGTGGACTGGAGTAATGATGAGGCCACTGCCCCGTTAAAACCCAAAAAACACACCTGTCAGAAGAACTAGGCATCTGATGATCTGACAGCCAAAGAGAAGAGCAAGACAGGTAATGATGGAATGCATTGGATGCTTGCAGACTCTGAGCGATTGCTGTTGTTTGTTGTTGATGTTGTGCATGAAGTCGAACTCTACTCTACTAGTTAATCTACAAAGTGACTCAAGTCAGTGACAGTCAATGTTTCCCTTCTTGTTGTTTAATAACCAAATTGTACTCCTACTACTGCAGGTGCAGGCCAATATCTGTTGCAATTTTTTAATATGGAATATGGACTTAATCGGAGTCACTACAGACTGAGTTGTAGTTGGACAACACGTACCACACCATGATGATGACCATACTATCTTTGCACGCAGTCAGTCACTTGGATCGGAGATGATTCAAGGAATAACTGCATTTCCTGAAGTGGCATAAGGTAAACATAAACACAACAATCCAACAAGAAAGTAAACACAGCAGACCTACATGTCCATGTAGTGGTGTGTAGTCGAGTGTAGTCATGATGACTGACAGCGGCGCATTTGATTTTGTCACTTAATTAGGAAAATGCTAAGTTGCTGTGTATGCCTTTTGTACTGGCTCTCTGTCAAAAATTAAGGTAAAATGGAGGCTGGGTCACGGGCTGGTGCTGTGGTGAGACTGTTCTGTCCTGTTGTTGTTGTAGCTTAATGCTGTAAACAGAATCTACACGATATATCCAAGCCGCCTCGGTCTGAAAGTGTTCTCTCTTCTCTTCTTGGACTCCACCGTAATTGATGTTTTTTTTTAATTCATTGATTTTTCAATACCCCTTTTGTTTTTCCATCTAGGCGTCACAGGCCGGCCTTTACCCTGTGCTAATTAAGCTATACTGGGGAGACACAACTCACATTTACCTTACCAATCAGCACATCAGGAAGGCCACCAAGATTGATGTGCGGAGCGTCCATGGAAGATAGGACCAAGAGGAAGGACGAGATTCAACCTCGCACAATTTGGACCATGCTAATACAGTAACTTTAGTATCATTCATCATTCATCTTTTAATTAATTTGAATCCTTTTTTCTCTTCAATCATTAGGACTGTGTGTTGTGTGTTGTTTGTTTGCTAATTGATCCCTACAACTGTGTTTTACCTGTCTTTGCTATCTTCACTGAGTAAGCCCAGTACAACATGGAATTTGGGTCTCTGAGGGCATATTACAGGCAAGGCAAATTGCATAGAATAGACTGACTGCCCTGTACTGTCTAATTGTCTAGTAGGAGTCATTAAGTACTACTCATTAACCATCAAGTTATCTTCATCATCATGCATGCATTTCCCTTTTCTCCCTTTTATAGATTTTTGGGATGAGACCATGGTCGCTCTGCCAAGATTGCGCTTTGCTTTTTGTTGTCCATGCGTACTGTTTTTCATTCTCAAACCTTTCCCCAAACCCCCTTCCCATCCATTCATCAAACCCTAACCCTCTTCCCCCCGGGCTGTGATTTATATTGAGTGTGTGATGTGACTCACATAAAATGTACACCAATTGATCACACGCTTGCTGGGGCAGATGTGGTGAAAGCAACACTAATTCAATTGCAAGGCAGGGCGAGGAGCTTCTTCTGCTTGCCCACCCCATGCTCAGTCTATGTGCAAGCCAAGCCACCGGCTAATAGTAGTACATCATAACTAATTGCCGGCGTTGATTGGATTAATCATCAAACTCCTACCACACAGCAGTAAAGGTTATGAATTACGATTGTGTTAAGTTAAGTGACTCACTCGACACAAACTACAGTTTGTAACTTCTTGTACTAAGAAGCTGTCCCCGCCACCATTATGTTTAATTTGACTTTAGCAGTTGCAACTGCAATATTGTTTGTTTGGCAATTTGGCAGTCTTCTTCTGTACTGTATTTTACTCCGTCCCACTACTCCTCCCACAGTCGCCCTCAGTGCAAGTGACTGTCTTCTTTGCTATTTTTAGTAAATGCTACTGCCAGTGTCTACTCTACTACTACCACCACAACCACTGGCATCTTCTACATTCTCTCTGGAAACCATGCAGCCATCGCTGTGCCGAACGCAATCATCATCAATCACAGGTAAGATAAGTCTGGTGGGAGGTCTCAATGGACTAGGAGGAGAGACTGACAGTACTAGTAGGACAAATAACTCAGTGAGGGTACCGCATCTACGGCCAATTACAGGTAAGTAAACATATAAATAAATAAAACTAATTTTGATTGCGCGCACTGCATCGCATTTGGCGGTGCAGTGCGCACTTAATGAAATTGACTTATTTATTTGTATGTTTACAGTAAAGTTACCTGTATTTGGCCGCGTAATACCATTGTTTATCTACCCCCACCCTGCCCCTCCCCACATCGGCTTTGCTACTCTGGCGCGGTTTCTTTTACATTCCCTTAAAACTAAAACTGTGCATCCCGTGACAGTCTCCACCTATGCTGTCTATGATGAATACATACAGGCATCCATCCATTCTAAGTAAATGTCAATCATTCTTCTTAATCTCTCCACAAACCTTACTTTGTTTCACCAACAACAACGCATGCGTCCACTCACTCCCGTTGCTTGCCTTGGCTTTGAGTTTCACCCAAACACCGCTGATGATTCTTGCTATCCACAGTATCCACCCATACTGTGTCGCCACCCACCCAGGCAGGCATCCATTCTTCTTTCACCTTCCACCCATCCTTCAACAACACATGCATCTGATTCCTATCAGCCACCTATCCATGCTTCCAACGTATCCTTCTTCTGCCAGTCATCATATTAAATCTCGCCCGCCCTTCCTCCTTCCACCCTTTTTTCCCTTTTTGTTCAACACATCCATCAAAGGTCATCTGATCTGACTTTTAGACTTAGTCTCATCCATAAAACTTTCACAGCTGAGTTGGAGTCAGATATAAGAGGCCATTGGTTAATCAAGTCACGCTGGTAATGCTATTGCTACTGCATTGCTCATGCTAAGTAAAGGGTATCTTCTTTAACCGTTGTATAATGTTCACTACAACTTCATACCTAATAAGTCTCAACAACAGTACAGTGAGTGAAGTCCACACACCCTTCCAGCTAGTGCAATGTCAATAAGTCATGAATAATAACTTACCACCGCCCGCCACTGCTGCTGGCTCCCCCTGTAGCTCCTGCAGGTGCCGCATCTTCTCCTGCCCCCTCCGGAATGCTAGAATCGCCGGTGGCCCCGCCGCCACTGGTGGTCGCTAGTACGCCTAGATAAAAACATGACACATTTTTAGATGCCTGTACACCTCCCCCTATTTATTCTTTTTCACTAGCAAGATTGAAAAAAAGTTAATACATACATATTATTATAAATCACATTCAATAGTCCAAATCGGGTACTAGAGTACAGTCAGTAGACACTAGTAGTGTTATGGTCCCTAGGGTCATTATTATACTATACTCTACTCTTTGCAAAGTTAGCCTGAGCCATGCAACCATTTTTCGCTTCATGTCTTTTGCGCATGTTACCTCGCAGCTTGTTGTGCAGTAACAGTAAGACGCCTTTTGTCCCCACATGAGCACATACAGCTACTGTCTGAGCGTTGCGTACAAGAGGTCGAAAAACAAGCCACTTTGTTATGGAGTTCGGTTAGTCCGTATTGCTTAGCCATAGGTAACATGTTACACTTTTTGGCAGGACTGAGAAATGCTTGCATTATACTATATAACACGCACCATTTTTCTCAGGCAGAGGATTCCCTTCTACGAACCAGAGATTTCCAGAGCTTATGAATGATGCATGTAACCAGTAATTCTACGTTCTACGGTGAGGAGTCTCCCAGAATTCGCACAGATCTTTTGTCTTATATCATCATGCACTTGTTGTAACAATGTTTATTGTTTTAATCTTATGCATTTTGCTGTTGGAGCTGGCTGGAGTACACTGAATTTTATAGAACAACATACAGAGCTTGTTAGTTGAAAATAAACCTTTTGAACTTACACATAGACTCTGTGGTATTTGGTGTGGTGGTGGTGGTGGACTTACACGAGTGAGTGAGCGAAAGGGTGTTATCTGTTCTGGGTTGTGTAATCATTGGGTATCTTCGGGTGGGGGTTCGGGGACCTAATGAGACACTATAGCTAGTCGTTCAGGGGATTGTGGGTTCACTTCTGACTGAGGTGTGAGGAAGGTCCAAGTTCCAAACTCCCATCACCAACATCCTATTTTCTTGTGCATAGTTCTGCATGGGGCTGTGCAGAATCCCATTCCCCACATCAGTAGTAGTATGTACTATATCCTATCAAAAATAGTCAAATATCTGGTTGGGCATTTGGTTTGTGGTAATTGTCAAAGCCTCCAGATTAAGAAGCCTAGAAGAGGACAACCGAAAGGACTGGACTCAGCTATTGGTCAATCTGAGTTTTATTCAAAACCGTACAATAAAGAGTGGCAATGCAAACTGGGCAAGCTTAGCGACAGACTAATAGTAGTAGTACAGACATTCATAGCAGAGGCAGTTAGAACTTACAGGCAGGGATAAACAGAATTTAGAAACAGATAGTCAAGTCAAGATCAAAGAATCTTTTGTAAAAAATAGAATTAGGGAGTGGTGAACCATAATTAATAGTTCTGAAAAAATAAGGTGCAGTAAAAGTTAGGGCAATATAAATGTTAATATTAACCACTGGAGGACTTACTGGGACCAGCAGCAGGGCCCTCGGTAGAGGAGCGGTCCTCTGGTGGTTGTCCCGCCGAATCGGACCCCGTATTCTTGCCCCTGGGTGCTGCAGATCAGTGATCATGTAAGAGATAATAAAGAAAGACACAAACATTAATGATTGCTGTGAAACAAATAAATTATGTAAAAAAACGCTCCAAAAAATGTTTTAGGAAACAAAAATTGCAATACAATTGACCTATGTAATCCGATCAACTACTGGCTTGCGGGATTCACGGACAGTCTACTTATTTGGGAACACTAATTCAGTGTTCCATTCTGATTGATTCAAATAAAATCCAGAACACTAACTAAGCCTAAGTACCACCTGACCTAGCCCACCTATTCCAGGCGGGCCAATTGTTCATTAAGTCTGCATTTCCAATTTTTTTAGCCCTCAAAAATGCATAGATGAGAAGGAGGACACATGCATAAATTGGTGCATAATGCATACACCAAATTGTTGGTTGGTTAAGTCTGATGTTCTGCAGCTGACTGACACTGCTAAGCTTACCACTAACTAAACAAACTACAAAAGGTTCTACTAAGGACTGGGGTAAGCAGCACTCAGTGACAGAGGATGCGTCACGCAGACCGCTCAAAAATTATCAACTAATAGTAACTAAACCTAGTATCAAACTATCAATCCATCAACCACTATTTGACACGAGGACAAAGGAAGGACTAGAGTCTCTCTAGCAATAGCATTACCTAACTGAAGTTCTCTAAAGTAAACTCTTACATAATAATAAGGACAAGCGAGCGCAAAGTTGCAAACAAGTAAGAGTAGCGCCCAGCACCTGTGTCCTACAATCACAGAAGATTTTGATTTGAAACGTAATTTACCTGCAATGTAAGCAGCAGTATTCTTGTTATTTGTAAAACATTTATACACAAATCACAATACTTATACTACTATATATATTAGCTACTCACCAAGCCCCACGACCTCGACACCTAGCAGGTCCAACAGGTCCTGCTCCCGGTCGAGGATGTCTGACCACCGGTGGGCCAGCTGGTTATGGGTGCGCCGGACCCCTGAGCAGCGAAACACTGCCCGGCGCACCTTCGCCCACCGGCGGTGACGCTCCTGGGTCGGGTACCCGGAGCCTGGCCTGCCGCCTGCTGCCAAGGTCAAGGGGAGGTGGCGCTGAACAAAAAAAACAAGGGCGGCCACCTCCGCCTCAGTAAAAAGCTGGCGGGCTTGCACCCCTGCAGGGCGCAGTCTGCCGCAAGGCAGGCGGCGATTGGGCGCACGCGCCTTGCCCTTCGAGCCGTTACCTGCTACCCTTCGCCATGGTTCTGGGGTGGGAGGACGAGGCGGAAAAGAAAAGTTAGAAGGGAAAAATAAAGTTAGGGGAAGAAGTAGGAGCTTAAAGAAGAAAGTTATATAAAACAGTCGAAAAGTAAAAAAACACAGTAAAAAGTAGAAAAAGATGCAAAATATAGACTTAGGCAGAGAGACAGATAGATAAGAAATAAAGAAAAATTGAAAAACAGTGTAAAAAACTAAGGATTCCAAAGATTGAGGGAGGATAGAAAAGCAGGCCCAGAACCATAGCATAGAGTGAAAAACAAGATGGCCGCGCCCATCGCGACCGCGTGGGTAAGTTCGCGCGATATTTCTCCCCGAGCACGCCAAAAACGTCGCGAACACGTACAACGCGTTCCCGAACATGGAATGCGCATCGCGAGCACGCTATACGCGACCCGGAACAGGAAATAAGGGATCGCGAACGGGCGGGACAAGTGAAAAACAAAATGGCCGCGCCCATAGGGGACCGCATGGGTAAGTTCGCGCCCCCGAGCACGCAAACAGCGTCCCGAACACGCACAACGCGTTCCCGAAGAAGAAAACGCATCGCGAACGGGCGCGACAAGCAGCTACGCACGCTCGCGTAGCTCGCGTAGCCGCTAGCGCCCGACGTCTTCGCGTAGCTTCGCGTAGCGCGACTACGCGAACTACGCCCACCCTTAAAAGTAAAACCCAAGTGGGTCGCCGCCGGCACTCACATTCAAAAATGTCTTTAAAAAGGATTACTGATGTTCGCGCACGGCACCCTCAGCATATAACAGGCACCTCCTGTTCCACAGTTAGCTGCCTTCAATCAAGCAGCCCGCAGACCCGCAAGTGTTCCGCGGTGGTGCAATCCCGCGAGCCAGGCAGGCCGCCATACAAAAATACAAAAAGAGTTGCCTCTGGGTGGGATGCACTCCCAGGTGGAAATTACGCCAAAGCCGAGGGAACACGCCATGAACAAAGTCCTTTTCTGGTTTCCTGCCAGAGCGTGAGCCGGGCCAACGCCCTCTTCAGTGGCAGACCATATGATGTGACGTCGTGCGGCAACCACCAGTAAATCCCCGCAATAATTATGCTCAGGTGAACCACCTGAAGCAATGCCTTCCTGGGACTGGTGGTTCAGTAAAGCCTGTGGGCCGCTGCCGGCACTAACATTCAAAATGTCTTTAAAAGGATTGCCGATGTTCGCGCCGGCACCCCTAGCATATAACAGGCACCTCCTGTTCCACAGTTAGCTGCCCCAAAAGCAGCCCGCGGACCCGCAAAGTGTTTCGCGGTGGTGGAATCCGGCCACCAGGCAAGCCGCTATACAAAATAATACAAAAAGAGTTGCCTCTAGGTGGGATGCACTCCCAGGTGGAAATTACGCCAAAGCAGGAACACGCCATGAACAAAGTACTTTTCTGGTTTCCTGCCAGACGCGTTTCGGGCCAACGCCTTCTTCAGTGGCAGACCATGTGATGTGACGGTGTGCGGCAACCACCAGTAAATCCCCGTAATAATTGCTCAGGTGAACCACCTGAATCAATGCTTCCTGGGACTGGTGGTTCAGTAAAACCTAAGTGGGTCGCCGCCGGCACTCACATTCAAAAATTTCTTTAAAAGGATTGCCGATGTTCGCGTGGCACCCCTGCATATAACAGGCACCTCCTGTTCCGCAGTTAGCTGCCCCAATAAAGCAGCCGCGGACCCGCAGAGTGCTTTCGCTGTGGTGCAATCCCGCGACCAGGCAGGCCGCTATACAAAATACAAAAACCAGTTGCCTCTAGGTGGGATGCACTCCCCGGTGAAAATTATGCCAAAGCAAGGGCACTTGCCATCGAACAAAGTCCTTTTCTGTTTTCCTGCCAGATGCGTTTCGGGCCAACGCCTCTCTTCAGTGGCAGACCATGTGACGTGACGGCGTGCGGCAGCCACCAGTAAATCCCCGTAATAATTATGCTCAGGTGAACCACCCGGAAGCAATGCTTCCTGGGACTGGTGGTTCAGTAAACCCCAAGTGGGTCGCCGCCGGCACTCACATTCAAAATGTCTTTAAAAGGATTGCCGATGTTCGCGCCGGCACCCCTGCATATAACAGGCACCTGCTGTTCCACAGTTAGCTGCCCCAATTAAAGCAGCCGCGGACCCGCAAGTGTTTCGCGGTGGTGCAATCCCGCGACCAGGCAGGCCGCTATACAAAATACAAAAAGAGTTGCCTCTAGGTGGGATGCACTCCCAGGTGGAAATTGCGTCAGAAGCACGGGCAACGCCATGAACAAAGTTCTTTTCTGGTTTCCTGCCAGACGCGTTTCGGGCCAACGCCCTCTTCAGTGGCAGACCATGTGACCGTGACGGCGTGCGGCAGCCACCAGTAAATCACCGTAATAATTATGCTCAGGTGAACCACCTGAAGCAATGCTTCCTGGGACTGGTGGTTCAGTAAAACCCCAAGTGGGACGCCGTGCACTCACATACAAAAATGTCTTTAAAAGGATTGCCGATGTTCGCGCCGGCACCCCTGCATATAACAGGCACCTCCTGTCACAGTTAGCTGCCCCAATAAGGCAGTCGCGGACCCGCAAGTGTTTCGCGGTGGTGCAATCCGCACCAGGCAGGCCGCTATACGAAAATACAAAAAGAGTTGCCCCTAGGTGGGATGCACTCCCAGGTGGAAATTACACCAAAGCAAGGGCACACGCCATGAACAAAGTCCTTTTCTGGTTTCCTGCCAGACGCGTTTTGGGCCAACGCCCTCTTCAGTGGCAGACCATGTGACGTGACGGCGTGCGGCAACCACCAGTAAATCCCGTAATAATTATGCTCAGGTGAACCACCTGAAGCAATGCTTCCTGGGACTGGTGGTTCAGTATAGACCCAAGTGGGTCGCTGCACGGCACTGACATTAAAAATGTCTTTAGAAGGATTGCCGATGTTCGCGCCGGCACCCCTGCATATAACAGGCACCTCCTGTTCCACAGTTAGCTGCCCCAAAAAAGCAGCCGCGGACCCGCAAGTGTTTCGCTGTGGTGGAATCCCGCGACCAGGCAGGCCGCTATACAAAATACAAAAAGAGTTGCCTCTAGGTGGGATGCACTCCCAGGTGGAAATTACGCCAAAGCGAGGGAACACGCCATGAACAAAGTACTTTTCTGGTTTCCTGCCAGACGCGTTTCAGGTCCAATGCCCTCTTCAGTGGCAGACCATGTGATGTGACGGTGTGCGGCAACCACCAGTAAATCCCCATAATACTTATGCTCAGGTGAACCACCTGAATCAATGCTTCCTGGGACTGGTGGTTCAGTAAAACCCAAGTGGGTCGCCGCCGGCACTCATTAAAAAATGTCTTTAAAAGGATTGCCGATGTTCGCGCCAGCACCCCTGCATATAGCAGCACCTCCTGTTCCGCAGTTAGCTGCCCCAATAAAGCAGCCGCGGACCCGCAAGTGTTTCGCGGTGGTGCAATCCGCGACCAGGCAGGCCGCTATACAAAATACAAAAGAGCTGCCTCTAGGTGGGATGCACTCCCAGGTGGAAATTACGGAAAAGCAAGGGCACACGTCATGAACAAAGTCCTTTTTCTGGTTTCCTGCCAGACGCGTTTCGGGCCAACGCCCTCTTCAGTGGCAGACCATATGACGGTGACGGCGTGCGGCAACCACCAGTAAATACCCGTAATAATTATGCTCAGGTGAACCACCTGAAGCAATGCTTCCTGGGACTGGTGGTTCAGTAAAACCCAAGTGGGTCGCCGCCGGCACTCACATTCAAAAATGTCTTTAAAAGGATTGCCGATGTTCAGCCGGCACCCCTGCATATAACAGGCACCTCCTGTTCCACAGTTAGCTGCCCCAATAAAGCAGACAGCGGACCCGCAAGTGTTTCGCGGTGGTGCAATCCCGCGACCAGGCAGGCCGCTATAGCAAAATACAAAAGAGTTGCCTCTAGGTGGGATGCACTCCCAGGTGGAAATTACGCCAAAGCAAGGGCACACGTCATGAACAAAGTCCTTCTCTGGTTTCCTCCCAGACGCGTTTCGGGCCAACACCCTCTTCAGTGGCAGACCAGTGACGTGACGAGCGTGCGGCACCCACCAGTAAATCCCACGCAGTAATTATGCTCAGGTGAACCACCTGAAGCAATGCTTCCTGGGACTGGTGGTTCAGTAAAACCCAAGTGGGGTCGCCGCCGGCACTCACATTAAAAAATGTCTTTAAAAGAATTGCAGATGTCTGCGCCGGCACCCCTGCATACGACAGGCACCTCCTGTTCCACAGTTAGCTGCCCCAATAAAGCAGCCGCGGACCCGCAAGTGTTTCGCGGTGGTGCAATCCGCGACGAGGCAGGCCGCTAAACAAAATACAAAAGAGTTGCCTCTAGGCGGGATGCACTCCCAGGTGGAAATTATGCCAAAGCAAGGGCACACGCCATGAACAAAGTCCTTCTCTGGTTTCCTGCCAGATGCCTTTCGACCCAACGCCCTCTTCAGTGGCACACCATGTGACTTGACGGCGTCGGCAACCACCAGTAAATCCCCGTAATAATTGATGCTCAGGTGAACGCACCTGAAGCAATGCTTCCTGGGACTGGTGGTTCAGTAAACCCAAGTGGGTGCCGCCAGCACTCACATTCAAAAATGTCTTTAAAAGGATTGTAGATGTTCGCGCCTGGCACCCCTGCATATAACAGGCACCACCTGTTCCACAGTTAGCTGCCCCAA